>WNWK01003617.1:32500-50000 GCA_009830355.1 Cherax destructor
CTTCCCCTGTCTACCTTCGTCTTCCCTGCCTACCTTCGTCTTCCCCTGCCTACCTTCGTCTTCCCCTGCCTACCTTCGTCTTCCCCTGCCTACCTTCGTCTTCCCCTGCCTACCTTCGTCTTCCCCTGCCTACCTTCGTCCTCCCCTGCCTACCTTCGTCTTCCCCTGTCTACCTTCGTCTTCCCCTGTCTACCTTCGTCTTCCCTTGTCTACCTTCGTCTTCCCCTGTCTACCTTCGTCTTCCCCTGCCTACCTTCGTCTTCCCCTGCCTACCTTCGTCTTCCCCTGCTAAAGACGTACCCTGTAACCCACACTGACCCACTCCACCCATTCCTTGCCGCCTCCTCCAGTTCTTCGACGCTGGTGAGAGGTTCTTGATCCAAGGAAGCTAAAGACGTCTTTGCATTCTCCTTTAACTCATGTCTCGCTGCCTACCGTTTTGCAGCAGCAGTGTATCCCCTTCAGGTTTAGCTCTTCAGAGTATAGTTAATAAGAATGTTGATGGTGATGATAATGACGATGAAATAATAATAATAATAATAATAATAATAATAATAATAATAATAATTAGAATAAATAATAATAATAATAATAATAATAAGAGTAATAATAATACTACAACTTCTACTAACACTTCTACTACTTCTACTACTACTACTATTGCTGCTACTACTACTGTTACTACTACTACTATAATAATAATCCCTGTCCATGGCTCACGTACCAACATGCTCCCACGGACACCTCAGCTGAAAGTGACTCAGGTTGGTTGTGTACCGGGAAGGTTCATTACTGCCAGGAAATATATTGTGTATGTATTGTTGTGTAGGTAACCTGGTGTGTGTGTGTGTGTGTGTGTGTGTGTGTGTGTGTGTGTGTGTGTGTGTACTCACCTATTTGTGGTTGCAGGGGTTGATTCATAGCTCCTGGCCCCGCCTCTTCACTGATTGCTACTAGGTCCTCTCTCTCCCTGCTCCATGAGCTTTATCAAACCTCGTCTTAAAACTATGTATGGTTCCTGCCTCCACTACGTCACTTTCTAGGCTGTTCCACTTCCTGACAACTCTATGACTGAAGAAATACTTCCTAACATCTCTTTGACTCATAGGAGTCTTCAACTTCCAACTGTGATCCCTTGTTTCTGTGTTCCCTCTCTGGAACATCTTGTCTCTGTCCACCTTATCTATTCCTCGCAGTATTTTATATGTCGTTATCATGTCTCCCCTAACCCTCCTGTCCTCTAGTGTCGTCAGGCCGATTTCCCTTAACCTTTCTTCGTAGGACAATCCCCTTAGCTCTGGGACTAGTCTTGTTGTAAACCTTTGCACTTTCTCTAATTTCCCGACGTGCTTGACCAGGTGTGGGTTCCAAACTGGTGCTGCATACTCCAGTATGGGCCTACCTTACCTTACCTTACATTTGAAGAGTTTCGAGAGTTTATCTACTATCTGAGCCCGGCCATGGGCCAGGCTCGTCTGGTGCTTGCCTGGTCAACCAGGCTGTTGCTGCTGGAGGCCCGCTGCCCCACATATCCATCACAGCCTGGTTGATCTGGCACCTGGTGAAGATACTTGTCCAGTTTCCTCTTGAAGGCTTCTACACTGGTTCCAGCCGTGTTTTGGATATCTTCTGGTAAGATGTTGAATAGTCTGCGACCCCGGATGTTGATTCAGTGCTCCCGTATTATCCCCAGCGCACCCCTGCTCCTCACTGGTTTTATTTTACACTTCCTCCCATATCTCTCACTCCAGTATGTTGTTATGGCAGTGTGCAGATTTGGGACCAGGCCCTCAAGTACTTTCCAGGTATATATTATCATGTATCTCTCTCCTCCGCTCCAATGAGTACATGTTCAAGACTTGAAGGCGTTCCCAATAATTTAGATGTTTCAATGGCTCAATGTGAGCCATAAACGATCTCTGAATTTGTTCCAGCTCTGATATTTCTCCTGCCCTGAACGGGGCCATCAGCACAGAGCAGTATTCTAAGTGAGGGAGCACTAGAGATTTGACGAGTGTCACCATCGGCATTATTTCCCTTGTTTTGAAAGTTCTCAATACCCACCCCGTCATCTTCCTGGCTGTTGTGATCTTTGTCTTGTTATGGTCTTTAAAAGACAGATCAGCAGACATAAATATTCCCAAGTCCTTTACGTGTTCCTTTCGTTCTATGTAGTGACCCTCTTGCGTTTTGTATATAGTGTTCCTTTTGAGTTCTTCATTCTTTCCATACCTAAGCAGCTGAAACTTATCACCATTGAACGTCATGTTGTTCTCCACTGCACACTGGAAGATCCTTGCTTATGTCCTCCTGTAATTTTTCAGTGTCCTCTACCGTAGTGACTTTCATGCTTATTTTAGTGTCATCTGCAAATGATGATACAAAGTGTGCCGGGTGTTTTTATCTATGTCTGCTATGAGGATGAGAAACAGCAGAGGTGCCAGGAGAGTGCCTTGGGGCACTGAGCTTTTGACCTCGCTGATGCTGGATCTTGCCCTGTTCACTACTACTTTTTGTGTTCTGTGTGTTAGGAACTCAAAAATCCATCTGCCTACCTTCCCCGTAATGCCTATGGCCCTCATTTTGTGAGCTATCACTCCATGATCGCATTTGTCAAACGCCTTTGCAAAATCTGTGTAAATCACATCTGCGTTTTGGTCGTCTTCCAATGCCTCCGTAATTCTGTCATAATGGTTCAGCAGCTGTGACAGACATGATCGTCCCGCTCTAAAGCCATGCTGGTTCGGGTTATGTTGGTTGTGCTGGTCCATGAAGTTTGTAATCTGCCGTCTCATCACTCTTTCAAAGATTTTTATGATGTGAGAAGTTAGGGCTACTGGTCTGTAATTTTTAGCTAGTGATCTACTCCCTCCCTTATGCAAAGGAGCTATGTCTGCACTCTTTAAGGCCTCCGGTATTTCACCTAGATCTAAGCTCTTTCTCCAAAGAGGCTCATATATGGTGTACAGAGTCTTGAACGATTCCTTAGTGAGGTATTGGAACGCTATTCTTAGGTTTGCCAGCCGCCCGTATGCTGCAGCAGTTATCTGAATGATGTGTGCCTCAGGAGATGTGCTCGGTATTTTACTCACCCCAAGATCTTTTTCCTTGAGTGAGGTTTGCAGTCTTTGGCCACCTAGATTGTACTCTGTCTGCGGTCTTCTTTGTGTATGTGTGTGTATGTGTGTGTGTGTGTGTGTGTGTGTGTGTGTGTGTTTGTGTGTACTCACCTAGTTGTGCTCACCTAGTTGTGGTTGCAGGGGTCGAGTCATAGCTTCTGGCCCCGCCTCTTCACTGGCCGCCACTGGATCTCTCTCCCTTCGCCATGAGCCTTATCATACCTCTTCTTTAAGCTATGAATGGATCCTGCCTCCACTACATCGCTTCCCAAGCTATTCCACTCTCCCATCTCTGGAACATTCTGTCTCTGTCCACCTTGTCAATTCCTCTCAGTATTTTATATGTCGTTATCATGTCCCCCCTTACTCTCCTGTACTCACCTAATTGTACTCCCCTAATCGTGGTTGCAGGGGTCGAGACTCAGCTCCTGGCCCCGCCTCTTCGCTGTCCGCTACTGGGTCTCTGCTCTGTGTGTGTGTGTGTATAGTGTGTATGTATGAATGATGATGTATATATATATGTATATATATATATATATATATATATATATATATATATATATATATATATATATATATATATATATATATATATATATACATCATCATTCACTCCATCACTGTCATGCCAAATGCGCTCTTACACAACACTCCTTCAGAGTACAGACACTGTACTTCGCATCTCCAGGACTCAAGTCCGGCCTGCCGGTTTCCCTGAATCCCTTCATAAATGTTACCTTGCTCACACTCCAACAGCACGTCAAGTCCTAAAAAACATTTGTCTCCATTCGCTCCTATCCTGTCCATTCATATGTATGGACAGACAGGCAGATATAAATGAACAAAATCATCAGAGAAAGTAAAATAGCAAATGACCGAAAACTAGTTAATAATACACTAATAATTCAAAAAATAGAAACAGGAGATATACATGTAAACATTGAACTCATTAAAACACAAGCAAATATCGTCTTATGAGCCTAATATCAGTTTTTAGGGTAAATAATGGAAACCAGAGAATAACGAAAATAATCGTAAAAATTTGTTCAAGATATTACGAAACAGCAGAAAGTAAATTGATATTAAAAAAAAAAAAGCTTTTGCTAACAAATAATCCGCTCGCCTGAAGTATGATCAAACTCAATCATTTTTTTTTTTTGATAAGTTGGAATATCCAAGACAAATTGATAACTTTCTGTTTACATGATAAACTCTACATTAAGTGTGTGGAGACAGACAAAACATAATAAACAATAATAAATTTGTAAGAATGAGAGTGAGAGTGTATAGAGTGAGGGAAGAGCTCAGAGTGCAGTCCTTGCTCCCATTCTCTTCATTGTATTTATAAAAGACTTTGAATGAGGTATATTTGAGAATAAAGTAGTGTCACAGCTGACTCCAAGGGCGCCTGTGCATATTTCTGGAACCAAAATTACGTTAAATATTCATACAAAATATTTGGTTAACCACCGAGTGAAGTCAACGATGCGTGGATCCATTAGTGACTTATTGTTCAGTCACGGGGAAGAGGAGAGGAGTTACTTGATGCTGGCGAATGACCCTTGATCCAGGGAATTTGAGCTACTCTCCCCTTCTTTCGATCAAGCTTTGTTACTTTATTCCCTAGGTGCTATGCGACCTCTGACGGGTTTGGAGTTTACAGGCGACTTTGATGACAATAGTTCATGGGAAGGTATTGTGATGAAGCACCAGACACAATACTGAATAATACTGATTGCTGGACCCTGATATATATATATATATATATATATATATATATATATATATATATATATATATATATATATATATATATATATATATATATAAAAGTTTAAGAAAATAGTGTTAGAGTGTTCAGCAGAAGTTTGTGGTTACAGGCGAGTGTGTGCGGGAGGGAAGAAGAGCGATTGGTGGAATGATGATGTAAAGAGAGTAGTAAGGGAGAAAAAGTTAGCATATGAGAGGTTTTTACAAAGTAGAAGTGATGCAAGGAGGGAGGAGTATATGGAGAGAAAAAGAGAGGTTAAGAGAGTGGTGAAGCAATGTATAAAGAGAGTAAATGAGAGAGTGGGTGAGATGTTATCAACAAATTTTGTTGAAAATAAGAAAAAGTTTTGGAGTGAGATTAATAAGTTGAGAAAGCCCATGGAATGAATTGATTTGTTAGTTAAAAATAGGATAGGAGAGTTATTAAACGGAGAGATAGAGGTATCGGGAATATGGAAGGAATATTTTGATGAATTGTTGAATGTTGATGAAGATAGGGAGGCTGTGATTTCGTGAAAAGGGCAAGGAGGAATAACATCTTATAGGAGTAACGAAGAAAAAGTTGTGAATGTGGGGGAAATGCGTGGGGCAGTGGGTAGAATGAAAGGGAGTAAATCAGCTGGGATTGATAAAATAAATATAGAAATGTTAAAAGCAGGTGGGGATATAGTTTTGGAGTGGTTAGTGTTTTTATTTAATAAATGTATGGAAGAGGGTAAGGTACCTAGAAATTGGCAGAGAACATGCCTAGTTCCTTTGTTTAAAGGCAAAGGGGACAAAAGAGAGTGTAAAAATTATAGAGGAATAAGTCTGTTGAGTATACCTGGTAAAGTGAATTGTAGAGTTATTATTGGAAGAATTAAGAGTAAGACGGAGAGCAGGATAGCATATGGACAAGGAGGCTTTAGGAAAGGTAGGGGGTGTGTAGAACAAGTGTTTGCAGTGAAACATATAGGTGAACAGTATTTAGATAAGGGTAAAGAGGTTTTTGTGGCATTTATGGATTTGGAAAAGGCGTATGACAGGGTGGATAGGGGGTTAATGTGGCAGATGTTGCAAATGTATGGAATAGGAGGTATGTTATTGAAAGCAGTGGAGAGTCTTTACGAGGATAGTGAGGTTCAGGTTAGAGTATGTAGGCGAGAGGGAGATTATTTCCCAGTAAAAGTAGGCCTTAGACAAGGATGTGTGATGTCACCGTGGTTGTTCATCATATTTATAGATGGAGTTGTAAGAGAAGTGAATGCTCTGGTGTCGGCAAGAGGTGTGGGGTTAAAAAATAAAGAATCTAACACAAAGTGGGAGTTGTCACAGTTGCTCTTTGCTTGTGACACTGTGCTTTTGGGAGATTCTGAAGAGAAATTGCAGAGGTTGATTGATGAGTTTGGTAGGGTATGTAAAAGAAGGAAATTAAAAATGAATATAGGAAAGAGTAAGGTGAAGAGGATAACCAAAAATTTTGGAATGGAAGATTGGATATCGGATTGGAGGGAGAGCGTATGGAGGAGGTGAATGTACTTAGATATTTGTGAATGGACGTGTCAGAAGATGGGTCTATGAAAGATAAGGTGAATCATAGAACTGACAAGGAAAAAAAGGTGAGTGGTGCACTGAGGAGTCTGTGGAGACAAAGAACTTTATCCATGAAAGCAAAGAGAGGAATGTATGAGAGTATAGTTATACCAACGCTCTTGTATGGGTGTGAGGCATGGGTTGTGAATGTTGCAACAAGAAGGCTGGAGGCAGTGGAGATGTCATGTCTGAGATCAATGTGTGGTGTGAATATAATGCAGATAATCCGTAGTTTGGAAATTAGGAGGAGGTGCGGGATTACCAAAACTATTATCCAGAGGGCTGAGGAGGGGTTGTTGAGGTGGTTTGGACATGTAGAGAGAATGGAACGAAATAGTAGTGGAGGGAAGGCGTTGTAGGGGTCGGTCTAGGAAAGGTTGGAGGGAGGGGTAAAGGAGGTTTTATGTGCGAGGGGCTTGGACTTCCATTAAGCGTGCGTGAGCTTGTTAGATAGGAGCAAATGGAGACAAGTGGTTTTTAGGACTTGACGTGCTGTTGGAATGTAAGCTAGGTAACATTTTGATGGGATTCAGGGAAACCGGCAGGCTGGACTTGAGTCCTGGAGATGGGAAGTACAGTGCCGACACTCTGAAGGAAGGGTGTTAATGTTGCAGTTTTATAACTGTAGTGTAAGCATGCCTCTGGCAAGACAGTGATGGAGTGAGGGATGATGAAAGTTTTTCTTTTTCGAGCCACCCTGCCTTGGTGGGAAACGGCTGATGTGTTAATAATATATATATATTTTTTATTTTATTAACACATCGGCCGATTCCACCAAGGCAGGGTCCGAAGAAAACTTTCATCATCATTCACTCCATCACTTCTTGCCAGAGGGTGCTTACACTACAGTTATAAACTGGCAACATTAACACCCCTCCTTCAGAGTGCTGGCACTGTACTTCCCATCTCCAGAACTCAAGTCCGGCCTGCCGTTCCTGAATCCTTCATAAATGTTGCTTTGCTCACACTCAACAGCACGTCAATATTAAAACCATATGCCTCCATTCACTCCTATCAAATACGCTCACACATGTTTGCTGGAAGTCCAAGCCCCTCGACAAAAACTTCCTTTACCCCTCCCTCCAACCTTTCCTAGGCCGACCCTACCCCGCCTTCCCTCCACTACAGATTTATACACTCTCGAAGTCACTCTGTCTCGTTCCATTCTCTATACATGTCCAAACCACCTCAACAACCCCTCCTCAGCTCTCTGAACAATCGTTTTGGTAATCCCGCACCTCTTCCTAATTTCCAAACTCCGAATTCTCTGCATTATATTCACACCACACATTGACCTCAGACATGACATCTCCACTGCCTCCAGCCTTCTCCTCGTTGCAACATTCATCACCCATGCTTCACACCCATATAAGAGCATTGGTATAACTATACTCTCATACATTCCCCTCTTTACTTCCATGGACAAGGTTCTTTGTCTCTACAGACTCCGAAGTGCTCCACTCACCCTTTTCCCCTCATCAATTCTATGATTCACCTCATCCTTCATAGACCCATCCGCCGACATGTCCACTCCCAAATATCTGAATACATTCACCTCCTCCATACTCTCTCCCTCCAATCTGATATCCAATCTTTCATCACCTATTCTTTTTGTTATCCTCATCACCTTACTCTTTCCTATATTCACTTTCAATTTTCTTCTTTTACACACCCTACCAAATTCATCCACCAACCTCTGCAACTTCTCTTCAGAATCTCCCAAAAGCACAGTGTCATCATCAAAAAGCAACTGTGACAACTCCCACTTTGTATTTGCTTCTTTATCTTTTAGCCCAACACCTCTTGCCAAGACCCTCGCATTCACTTCTCTTACAACCCCATCTATAAATATATTGAACAACCACGGTGACATCACACATCCTTGTCTAAGGCCCACTTTTACTGGGAAATAGTCCCCTTCCCTCCTACACACTCTAACCTGAGCCTCACTATCCTCATAAAAACTCTTCACTGCTTTCAGTAACCTTCCTCCTATTCCATACACCTGCAACATCTGCCACATTGCCCCCCTATCTACCCTATCATACGCCTTTTCCAAATCCATAAATGCCACAAAAACATCTTTACCCTTATCCAAATACTGTTCACCTATATGTTTCACTGTAAACACTTGGTCTACACACCCCTACCTTTCCTAAAGCCCCCTTGTTCATCTGCTATCCTGCTTTCTGTCTTACTCTTAATTCTTTCAATAATAACTCTACCATACACTTTACCAGGTACACTCAACAGACTTATTCCCCTATAATTTTGCACCTCTCTTTTTTCCCCTTTGCCTTTATACAAAGGAACAATACACACTCTCTGCCAATCCCTAGGTACCTTACCCTCTTCCATACATTTATTAAATAATAACACCAACCACTCCAAAACTATATCCCCACCTGCTTTTAACATTTCTATCTTTATCCCATCAATCCCAGCTGCCTTACCCCTTTCATTCTACCCACTGCATATATATATATATATATATATATATATATATATATATATATAT
Organism: Cherax destructor; assembly: GCA_009830355.1. NCBI lineage: Eukaryota > Metazoa > Arthropoda > Malacostraca > Decapoda > Parastacidae > Cherax > Cherax destructor. Next base: position 41,480 of record WNWK01003617.1, read on the forward strand.
ATATATATATATATATATATATATATATTATAGTTACCACCTCTAGAACTTGCTGGGGACCCTCATCCTCAGAGAAGACAATAAACGTACCTCAGGGAAAACTCGAGGTTCTCCTCGCAGCTGTTAGAATATTTTCTTCTCCTACCACTCCCTATATATATTGAATGAGTGTTTTATTAATAGACAGAATACATTGACAGAAAACACAAAACATGAACATGAATACATTGGTACAATATATCAAAGATTATGAATCTCTTCCAACTTCTCCGAAGCCGGACGCGAGCCCAGTACGCAGCATGCATTTCCCCTCTGGATGGCCACGCTGAGGCGCTGGAACATGAAAGTGGCTGCCCTTGGGTCCCTGGTGGTGTCGATGGGTCTGGAACCCAGTTCTTTAAGGAAACGTGTTGCATTTTTTCCCTATGATCCCAAGGTCTAAAGAAACGTGTTGCATTTTTCCCCATGATCCCAAGGTCTCTGATCCCATTGGGACAAATTGATACTGTTGGCTTATGTCCCTGTACTTGCCGATCTTGTACTCCTCCCTGTGGTCAGCAGCTTCTCCCTGTCGCCCGACACTGTGATGGATGTATATATATCAATAACAATGCTGCGACTAGCCAAGGATTCGAACCCATGTTGTTTTTGCCCCCTCATGGTGAACGAAAACCACATGACACTATCCCACAGAACCACCACATCCTACAAGAATCACGCATCCAGCAGAGCTAGGTGTTTTACCGTGATCCGAGGACATACGGTGGTGTGGGTGCCTCTGAGCTAATTTCATTGTACTCCCTGTTTGGTGTACTAGCCTCAACGAGCAGTATTTTATATTATTGTAACCACGAACAAGTGGTATTGATCAATAACAACACTGCGACTAGCCAATGACTCGAACCCATGTTGCTTTGGCCCGCCTCATGGTGAGCGAAAACCACATGACGCTGTAACCCACCATGAGGCGGGCCAAAACAACATGGGTTCGAGTCCTTGGCAACCTCATATCAGAATTGGTTTACACACCTAATATTGTGACATTCTAGTTTTATGTGTGGTAAAATATATAGGTTTATATTCATAATTTTATATTAAAAACTCTATACACCATCTGTACATCTATAAATCATAAGTTTTCTTAAAATGTATTTTAAACTTGTGGGAAGCATACTGGGAGAAGTGGGGAGTATGGAGAGAGCCTTTTTTTTTTTTTTTTCTATATTTCATCTGGTGTGATAAGAATGGTCTTACGTGTGTGTGTGTATGCTTTCTCTCTCTCTCTCTCTTGACTGGTTTCGAGGGCTTTTGTACCCTAACAGCCGGTCTTAGGCCAGGCTTCCTTGTTGATTGTCTGATCAACCAGGCTGTTGATGCTGGTGGCCAACAGAACCATCCATCGCAGCATGGCCAATCTTGTCTCCTGGAGGAAGTAGTGGTCTGGATCCCTCTTGAAAAATCGTACCCTCATTCCAGCATTACTGATAATATCTTCCACAGATTTTTGTCATCTAGAGCAATGCGTACCCACCGCTCCTTTCACCTTGTGGAGTCAGACTAGATTCAGCGTCCTTGCAAGCATAAATCAGTTTATATTATGGGAGATTATTCAAACATGGTATTATCTGGTGGGAAGGGGGGGTGGCTCTGGAAGGGTGCTAAGTTGCACGCGGCCTCTGCCAACGCCCTGTCATCAGGTCGTCTAGACGCAGTGACACCACACCTCTTGTTTTGACACAGTTTGGAAAATGACAGCTGCTTGGGGCAAGACGGTGACGTTTTCTTGAAGATAAATGAAAAGTTTCATAATTCTCTCTCTCTCTCTCTCTTTCTCTCTCTCTCTCTCTCTCTCTCTCTCTCTCTCTCTCTCTCTCTCTCTCCTCTCTCTCTACTCTCTCTCTACTCTCATCTCATCATACTCTACTCTCTACTCTCATCACTCATCATCTCATCTCTCTCATCTCTCTCTACTCCGCGATAGAACCACCTGCTGGTGTTATAAAAATATAGATGCTACAAATCACTGTTACTCTCACATTAATTTTCCTTCATAACATCCTTAACAACCTCCCTCATTATGACATTCGTTTGGAACGCAAGGTGCCAAACGACTGTGACAGAGGTACAGCTGAAGCCTAACCTTCCTCTACAGTTATTTTTTTCCTTAATAAGCAAAACGGGTACACCATCAGTTTGCTTATACCTTACCCTACAATATAGTATAGTTACTTTGTGGGAAGAAGAGCCTGCCATATCCCATCAAACAAACCGGCAAATGTTGCCACAAAATTAACACAATAAAAAAAAGAGGGACAAAACTTATTCCCTCAACTATAGTCTCGTCAGCTTAACATAATTTTTGGGGGATAGTAAACAGAGACTATTATTAGGTAAAAGATCATTAAATTTCTGCAACTTAACTAATACGTCGGAAATAAACAGGAATTTCGTAAACGAAAGATCGTGCCTAGCTAATTAATCCCATTTTTTTTTAATTATTCATACAAATACCGGGACGAAAATGTCCCGACATATGTAGAATATTCAGATTTCTAAAAGGCAATGCGACAAGGTAACTCATCGAAGATATGTTGGCAAAAATAAAGGCGAATAACATAAGAGACATGAAATGAATGGCATAGAAAAATGGTAAGTTGAAGAATGAGACACTTGTCCAATGTTTGGGACTCTGTACTGGACTGAAGAAGCCATTGGCTGGCAAGACGTTTAATCAATACAGATTCCCAAATGCCGCACAAGTGTCTAATTCTTCAACATAAGAGAGAAACTTCATGCCTGGAAAAACAACTGAAATGACTGTCTCTTCAAAAGGGAGGAGGAAACGGTACTGAACACAAAGGTGACTGAGCAGTAAAGTGACTGAGCAGTGAGCAAAGTTCCTCAGGGAGCGGTTCTTGCTCAGGTTCTTTTCACATTTTTTTTTATAAATGGTCTTGAAACAGAGCTGACATGTACACCAGCAAAATTCTGTGATGAATCAACACTGAGGAAACTGCAGAATTCAGAGCTGACTGTTTATGTATTCTCAAGGGGCGCTGAGGAAGATGAGTTTCAGTGTTGACAAGTGCAAAGGGATGCATTTTGAATATAACATTCGCAGAAAGGAGTTCAAATGTAAGGCAACAAGTTAACTGCAACAAGGGAAGAAGTGGACCTGAGAGTAATCATGAACAAGGACAACAAAATAACCAAGCAATATCTATCAGCGCGCAACAAAGCCAACTGAATGCTTGACTGCATAGGAAGAAACTGCTATTGTTGTTGCATCTGCTATTTCCGCTGCTGCTGCTTCTCTTACTGCTGCTGCTGTTACTGCTACTGCTATTATTGTTGCTGCTTCACGTCCTCTTACTCCTCCTCCTCCACTCCAGAAGGACACCAACAAGAAAACATTGTGTCATGCGTTTTGTCAACGGAAGTTAGCTCATTAAAAACCAAGCAACAGTAAAGCAAATATGACTGTTAACAGTAAATAAATGCCACAGATCAACTGAAGCACCGAACAGTATTTGTATAGAGCGCTACACGTTCTACTTTATTAACTCTAGCACTGGACTGAAACATGTTTCAGTTCTCTGAGCAATAGAAACCGTATATAAATGGAAAATCATTATCCCGTTACATTAAACAGTCGAATAAGTATTTGGAGTGAGAGTCACTTTTCTGTTATCTTTTAAAGAATAGAAACAGTGTCTGGGTAGAAAATTCAAGTTCCTGCTACCTGTTAAGTAATAGGAACAGTATCTAGAGAGAGAGAGAGAGAGAGAGAAAGATTCACGTTTTTATCTTCTAGAGAACAGAAGTTTAACCTGTGAAGATTACACTGGCTAGCAGGGTTGAAGGTTCTTTGTGTTCGTAATTTACAAGTGATTTCTGCTGGATCTAATAACGTTACTCTTGGTAAATCTCTTGGGAGACCATGTATGTTTTAGACTTGCTGCTATTATTATTATTATTAATATTATTATTATTATTATTATTATTATTATTATTATTATTATTATTATTATTATTATTATTATTATTATTATTATTATTATTATTATTATTATTATTATTATTATTATTATTATTATTTTCTTGTATTCAGAATTGTTTACTTAATATTATCGGTAATATTATGGAAGTTAGCAGAATCTCGTATAATTTTTAAAACGAACTTAAAATATTTACACACACACACACTAAGAAACCAAATAGTATGTCCTTGATATATTAGAAAGATCTTGAAAGACCATTGAAGGTAAGACTAGGGAGAGCGGTAGCAGAGGTAGACCCAATACTGGGGTTCAAAAGTAAACATAATGGAACTCGAGAGGCAAGTGATCAAGTACTTAGATCCATTGAATACTGATACGCAGGATCCAGGAGCTGACGCTCAACTCCCGTAAATGTGAAAAAATGACTTCAAGCACGATTATATATACAGCACTTTTCATTTAAAATAATTCTAAGTAATTCATAAAAAAATGCAAAAAACGCCATGGGCAGGTTAATATTTTCCAAGAATTATCTTCAGCATCATTACTTAGAAACTTTGCCTTGACGTCATTCATTCGTTATTTAACATCATTTTCGTAATCGTTTCATTTCATGATAAGGGAACACTTTCACCTTACTTAAAAATGTCTGCAAGGGAAAGGAAGACTTGATTAGTGGGTTGCTGATGTTGTAGTTAGCTGTGTCGATAATATTTCTGCGAACCAATCAGTGTCTTTCGTGGGGTCTTAAATTACCTCCCGAAGCGCCGACATTCCCAGAAAACGACGACTTACACCCACCTCTGCAGTCCACCACGACATAATAAAACATGTTTGCCGTGAGGTGTTTATCTCTCTGAGTACGAATGCTGAAGCCTCTCTTTAATCCACAGTGAGGTGTTTATCTCTCTGAATTCGAATGCTGAAGCCTCTCTTTAATCCACAGTGAGGTGTTTATCTCTCTGAGTACGAATGCTGAAGCCTCTCTTTAATCCACAGTGAGGTGCTTATCTCTCAGAGTACGAATGCTGAAGCCTCTCTTTAATCCACAGTGAGGTGCTTATCTCTCAGAGTACGAATGCTGAAGCCTCTCTTTAATCCACATCGAGGTGTTTATCTCTTAGAGTACGAATGCTGAAACCTCTGTTTAATCCACATTTTAGGGATTTGGGCATTCGCAATGTCAGGTGAAGTGTGACTTCATTGATTATTATACAGTTGATTCACCTTAAGACTAAGAAATATACTGATTGTAAATAAACTTTGTATATTTGCCCATAGGTTTGTGTCTGTCAGAAAGTGTATGCGTTGGAACTACGATTTTAAAACCTAATGAAAAGTGTTCTATACTCGGAGTATGGAATATGTGCTGTAGAATTTGACTCCAGTGCTTCCTCACCAGGTGTGTTCCACACACTACCATTACATGACTGCTCCACACACACACACACACATACACACACACTGCCATTACAAGAGTGTTCCATCACCAAGAGTGTTCCACACTCTACCAAAATTGTTATTGAGAATGGTTCGGCGAGAGTTTTAAACTGCGTAGCATGGGTCAACAGGATTATTATTATTATTATTATTATTATTATTATTTTTATTATTATTATTATTATTATTATTATTATTATTATTATTATTATTATTATTATTATTATTATTATTATTATTATTATTATTATTATTATTATTATTATTATTATCATTAATGTCTGTGTTTTATATTTTCAAAAAACAAAGACTTTTTTTGGTGATTATAAACACAATAAAAATACAGCAGTGTATGTATTTATACATACATTGAAAAAATCTTCGATGTATATAGATTTGCTCTACCCGTAATGTGCACGAATGCTAGTGGCTTTCTTTGTGTTTAACAGTATTTTATTACATGTAAACTACATTTTGCACACTACACAGAAATAAAATTTGATTTGGTTCGATTTAAGACATACGTTAGTTCAAAACTGTAACGTACAGTGTGTTTCAAAACGAGGGACCCAATTTTAAAGCAAACTGCTTTGAAGGTGTAGTAGGTAAGTTTGGGGTGCCAGGTGTAAATGATAATGGGAGCCCTTTGATTGAACTTTGTATAGAAAGGGGTTTAGTTATAGGTAATACATATTTTAAGAAAAAGAGGATAAATAAGTATACAAGATATGATGTAGGGCGTAATGACAGTAGTTTGTTGGACTATGTATTGGTAGATAAAAGACTGTTGAGTAGACTTCAGGATGTACATGTTTATAGAGGGCTACAGATATATCAGATCACTTTTAGTATAGCTACAGTGGGAGTAAAGGTAGATGGGATACAAGGAAAATAGAATCAGTAAGTAAAAGAGAGGTGAAGGTTTATAAACTAAAAGAGGAGGCAGTTAGGGTAAGATATAAACAACTATTGGAGGATAGATGGGCTAGTGAGAGTGTAGGCAATGGGGTCGAAAATGTATGGGGTAGATTTAAAAATGTAGTGTTAGAGTGTTCAGCAGAAGTTTGTGGTTACAGGCGAGTGGGTGCGGGAGGGAAGAGGAGCGATTGGTGGAATGATGATGTAAAGAGAGTAGTAAGGGAGAAAAGTTAGCATATGAGAGGTTTTTACAAAGTAGAAGTGATGCAAGGAGGGAAGAGTATATGGAGAGAAAAAGAGAGGTTAAAAGAGTGGTGAAGCAATGTAAAAGAGAGCAGATGAGAGAGTGGGTGAGATGTTATCAGCAAATTTTGTTGAAAATAAGAAAAAGTTTTGGAATGAGATTAATAAGTTGAGGAAGCCTAGAGAACAAATGGATTTGACAGTTAAAAATAGGAGAGGAGAGTTATTAAATGGAGAGTTAGAGGTATCGGGAAGATGGAGAGAATATTTTGAGGATTTGTTAAATGTTGATGAAGACAGGGAAGCTGTGATTTCGTGTGTAGGGCAAGGAGGAATAACATCTTGTAGGAGTGTGGAAGAGCCAGTTGTGGGTGTAGGGGAAGTTCGTGAGGCAGTGGGTAGAATGAAAGGGGTAAGGCAGCTGGGATTGATGGGATAAAGATAGAAATGTTAAAAGCAGGTGGGGATATAATTTTGGAGTGGTTGGTGCTATTATTTAATAAATGTATGGAAGAGGGTAAGGTACCTAGGGATTGGCAGAGAGCGTGTATTGTTCCTTTGTATAAAGGCAAAGGGGACAAAAGAGAGTGCAAAAATTATAGGGGAATAAGTCTGTTGAGTGTACCTGGTAAAGTGTATGGTAGAGTTATTATTGAAAGAATTAAGAGTAAAACAGAAAGCAGGATAGCAGATGAACAAGGGGCTTTAGGAAAGGTAGGGGTGTGTAGACCAAGTGTTTACAGTGAAACATATAGGTGAACAGTATTTGGATAAGGGTAAAGATGTTTTTGTGGCATTTATGGATTTGGAAAAGGCGTATGATAGGGTAGATAGGGGGGCAATGTGGCAGATGTTGCAGGTGTATGGAATAGGAGGAAGGTTACTGAAAGCAGTGAAGAGTTTTTATGAGGATAGTGAGGCTCAGGTTAGAGTGTGTAGGAGAGAAGGGGACTATTTCCCAGTAAAAGTGGGCCTTAGACAAGGATGTGTGATGTCACCGTGGTTGTTCAATATATTTATAGATGGGGTTGTAAGAGAAGTGAATGCGAGGGTCTTGGCAAGAGGTGTTGGGCTAAAAGATAAAGAAGCAAATACAAAGTGGGAGTTGTCACAGTTGCTTTTGCTGATGACACTGTGCTTTGGGAGATTCTGAAGAGAAGCTGCAGAGGTTGGTGGATGAATTTGGTAGGGTGTGTAAAAGAAGAAAATTGAAAGTGAATATAGGAAAGAGTAAGGTGATGAGGATAACAAAAGAAAAGGTGACGAAAGATTGGATATCAGATTGGAGGGAGAGAGTATGGAGGAGGTGAATGTATTCAGATATTTGGGAGTGGACATGTCGGCGGATGGGTCTATGAAGGATGAGGTGAATCATAGAATTGATGAGGGGAAAAGGGTGAGTGGAGCACTTCGGAGTCTGTGGAGACAAAGAACCTTGTCCATGGAAGTAAAGAGGGGAATGTATGAGAGTATAGTTATACCAACGCTCTTATATGGGTGTGAAGCATGGGTGATGAATGTTGCAACGAGGAGAAGGCTGGAGGCAGTGGAGATGTCATGTCTGAGGTCAATGTGTGGTGTGAATATAATGCAGAGAATTCGGAGTTTGGAAATTAGGAGGTGCGGGATTACCAAAACGATTGTCCAGAGAGCTGAGGAGGGGTTGTTGAGGTGGTTTGGACATGTAGAGAGAATGGAACGAGACAGAGTGACTTCGAGAGTGTATAAATCTGTAGTGGAGGGAAGGCGGGGTAGGGGTCGGCCTAGGAAAGGTTGGAGGGAGGGGGTAAAGGAAGTTTTGTGTGCGAGGGGCTTGGACTTCCAGCAAGCATGTGTGAGCGTATTTGATAGGAGTGAATGGAGGCATATGGTTTTTAATACTTGACGTGCTGTTGGAGTGTGAGCAAAGTAACATTTAT
>WNWK01003617.1:52500-67500 GCA_009830355.1 Cherax destructor
TATATTTCATTGTGTTTGTTTATTATTAAATAAATGTTAACGTATCTAAAATATATTTAGTTGGGTTAGGCTAAATTAAATTGCTCTTGTTGTAATAAGGTTAGGTAGGTTTTCAAAGTTTCTCTTTGTACAAAATTATAAATTCTTACATTAACATAAATGAAAAAAATATATCTTTAAACGTATAAGAGAAAATTTTAGAAAGGACTTAATTTTAGATGAGTTCTTGCTAATTGACCAGTTTTACCTAATCGGCACGACATATATATATATATATATATATATATATATATATATATATATATATATATATATATATATATATATGTCGTGCCGATTAGGTATAACTTGGGATTTTGGCTTAAATAGCAACGCTCACCTTGCCAATTAAGACAAGTGAAAATTTGTGTATGCAATAATTTCGCCAAAATCATTCTGAACATAACGAAAAAAATATATTTCATTGTGTTTGTTTATTAATAAATTAATGTTAAAGTATCTAAAATATATTTAGTTGGGTTAGGCTAAATTAAATTGCGCTTGTTGTAATAAGGTTAGGTAGGTTTTCAAAGTTTCTCTTGGTACAAAATTATAAATTCTTTCATTAACATAAATAAAAAAAATATATCTTTAAACGTATAAGAGAAAATTTTAGAAATGACTTACTTTAGATGAGTTCTTGCTAATTGACCAGTTTTACCTAATCGGCACAACATATATATATATATATATATATATATATATATATATATATAAATAACACGCTGGCCGTCTCCCACCCAGGCAGGGTGACTCTAAAAGAGAAAACACTTTCACCATAATTCACACTATCACTGTCTCCGAAACCCTTCCTTTAAACTCCAGGACTCAAATCCGGCTAACCAGTTTTCCTGAATCCCTTCACAAAATATTACCCTGCTCACACTCCAACAGCTCATCAAGTCCATAGAAGCATTCTTCTCAGCTCCCATCTAGCACGCTCACGCATGCCTGCAGTATGTCCAAGACCCTTGCACACAAAACCTATTTTTCCCCCTCACTTCATCCTTTCCTAGGACGGCTCCTATCCCTTCTTCTCTCTACTACAGATTTATACACCCTTCAACAACCCTTCCTCAGCTCTCTGAACAATACTTATAGTAATTTCACACCTCCTAGTAATTTCCACACTACGAATTCTTTGCATAATATTTACGTCACACATTGCTCTTAGACACAACATCTCTGCCACCAACCTCCTTCTCGCTGCCACATTCACAGCCCATTTCTCTCACCTATATAAAAATATCGGTACCTCTATATTCTCATACGTTCCTTTCTTTGCCTCCATGGATAACGTTCTTTGACTCCACAAATACCTCAATGCACCATCCACCTTTTTTCCTTCATCAATTCTATGGTTTACCTCGTCCTTCATAAAGCCATCCACCGACAAGTCTACTCCCAAATTTCTGAACACATTCACTTCTTCCATACTCCCTCCCTCCAATTTGATATCCAATTTTTCTTTACCTTACTCGTTTGATACTCTCATCACCTTTATCTATATTCACTTTTTAAGTTTCTACCCTCCCAAACTCGTCCAGTAACCTTTGCAACTTCTCTTGAGAATCCCCCAAAAGCACAGCATCATCAACAAAAAGTAACTGTGTCAACTCTCATTTTCTATTTGATTCCCCATAATTTAATCCCACCCGTCTACCCAACACCCTAGCATTTACTTCTTTTACAACACCATCCATAAATATGTTAAACAACCATGGTGACATTACACATCCCTGTCTAAGACCTACTTTTACTGGGAAGTAATCTCCCTCTCTCCTACACACCCTAACCTGAGCCTCACTATCTTCATAAAAACTCTTTACAGCATTTAGTAACTTACTACCTATTCCATACACTTGAAAAATCTGACACATTGCTCCCCTATCTACTCTATCATATGCCTTTTCTAAATCCATAAAAGCAACGAAAACTTTCCCACCTTTATCTAAATATAGTTCAATTTTATGATTCAATGTAAACAATTGATCTACACAACTCCTACCTATTCTAAAGCCTCCTTGTTCATCTGCAATCCTGCTCTCTGTCTTACGTCTAATTCTTTCAATAATAACCCTGCCATACACTTTACATGGTATACTCCCCTATATTTTTTACACTTCCTTCCCTTTATATAAAGGAACTATGAACGCTCTCTGCCAATCCCTAGGTACCTTCCCTTCTTTCATACATTTATTGAACCAACGTACCAACCACTCCAGAACTCCAAAACTCCAGTGCTTCACGCATCTCCCCCACACTCACATCCGGCTCTTCTTCACTCTTAAAAGATGTCATACCTCCCTGGCCAGTGCATGATATTACTGCCTCCCTCTTCATCTACACTTAATAGTTCCTCAAAATATTCCCGTCATCTACCCAATACCTCCAACTCCCCATCTACTAACTCCCCTACTCTGTTTTTTTAGAACGTTGGATTCTGAGCGCAGTTTCTGAACCTAACTTATCATCCGGATTATTGCGCAGGATTATTTTTGGCCAGAATCATTTATATTTAAGAATCTGTGGTTGTATTTAAAGGACTTTACATGCTGGAATAGTGATATGCAAATTAATATATATTAGTAATAGAGGTATGTTAAAAATATGATGATATATATAAATGCAGGGACATATAAGGAACAAACATAGAGGAAAAGAAACGTGCCGACCTTGCAAGAACACAACTGACCTTTAAAATCGTGAGTATTCAGCCCCTTCTGACCCAAGCTGGCACTTGCCATGACCTCACTTCCTCCTCCTCCTCCTCCTCCTCTTCCTTACCTAGCTGTCTTGACCTTTGACTTTGCTCTCCTGTCACGGACACTTTCCTCACCCCGCCCAGACCAGGTCATGCGTGTCGGCAGTTCGTGACAAGGGCAGAGTTTCAGGCAGGGTCAGCAGGGTGGCTACTTCCCTCAGTGTCTCCTAGTGAATACTGCTTCATCACTCACGCCAAAACTGCTCTTGATTTTGCGTATGTGTTCACATTATTATTATTATTATTATTATTATTATTATTATTATTATTATTATTATTATTATTATATAGTAGTAGTAGTAGTAGTAGTAGTAGTACTAGTAGTAGTAGTAGTATGGTTATTATTATTAGTGCTGTTGAGGTTGTTGTTATTGTTGTTGACTTTTCTGGTGTTATTATTGTTATTGTTGTCGTTAAAATGCTTTTTAATTATTTGTATTAATAGTACATTGGGTCCTATGACTCAAAATTGGTATGGTGTTAACTGCACTCCTTCTCTGGCATTCGTATGTAGCATTCCAGATATAAATTCTATATGCTTAATTCTGTATGTTACATTATTAACGTAGCATTCTATATGCACTCTGGTGATCACACTATCTTGCTGCAACCTTTCTTCAAGACTACATCATCTCCATAGTTATTCCTCTCTTCTTTGAATATTACATCTTAACCTAACACGTCAGCATTTTATTTCTACGATCCTTAGACTGCATTACTACACACTGGACTCGGACTGAGCATTTACTCTGCTTCCAGTCTTCTCATCGTTCCATCATTAAATGAACATGTTTCCGACACATGTAAAAAAGTCTTGGGGTCATTATATTCTGATATATTCCCGTTTTTGGGTATATTTACAAACTCTTTTCATTTTTTAAGGACTCCTTAAGGCTCTTGTTACTCTCTTTCTCTTTAATCCGGCTTCTAGCCTTTTATTTCCTGGACTTCCTGGACATCTTCTTTAATCACCGTTTTCTGTATTTGCTCAACTTGACTCATCTGCAAATTCACTTCAGAGTCTACCAGAGGCAACGTGCCGCCGTCAGCAGACAGAACCTTTTTCTTTATATATATATATATATATATATATATATATATATATATATATATATATATATATATATATATATATATATATATATTGTGTGGATATTTATGACTTTACCTCTAATAATAAGAATGTAATTCCGTATGTTACATATAGGAGTCGTTACAAAACTGGGTGACATTTAATATTGCCAATAGAAATTCCCTGGTTATGCAGAACAGGTCTGGAAGCTAAAACCTCATATAAGAATAAAATAACAAGGGAACATGATAGAACATAGTTAACATTCAACATCTACGTATTTAAAGACGTGAAAGATGTACCTGGAGGGTATTCCGGGGATCAACGCCCCAGCGGCCCGATCCATGACCAGGCCTAGCGGTGGATCAGAGCTTGATGAACCAGGCTGTTACTGTTGGCCGCACTTAGTCCAACGTACGAACCACATCCCGGTTGATCCAGCACCGACTTTAAGTATCTGTCCAGCTCCCTCTTGAAGGCAGCCAGGGGCCTATTAGTAATTCCCCTTTTGGGTGGTGGGAGGCTGTTGAACAGTTTTGGGCCCCGGACATTTACGGTGTTTTCTCTTAGTGTATTAATGGACCCCTACTTTTCATTGGGGGTATTTTGCACCGCCTGCCCAGTCTTTTACTTTAGTACGGTGTGATTTCTGTGTGCAGATTTGGGACCATTCCTTCTAGGATTTTTCAAGTGTAGATTATGATATATCTCTCTCGCCTGCGTTCCAGCGAGTACAAGTCAAGTTCTTCCAAGCGTTCCCAGCAGTTGAGGTGTGCAGTAAAGGTTCTCTGTACACTCTCTAGATCTGCAATTTCACCTGCCTTGAATGGAGATGTTAATGTACAGCAATATTCCAGCCTAGAGAGAACAAGTGATTTAAAAAGGATCATCATTGGCTTGGCATCTCTTGTTTTGAACGTTCTCATTATCCATCCTATCATTTTCTTTGCGGGTGTGATAGTGGCACTGTTGTGATCCTTGAAAGTGAGATCCTCAGACATTACCACTCCCAGGTCCTTCACATTATTTTTCCGCTCCATTGTATGATCAGAGTTTGTAGTAAATTCAGTTCTAATTATTATCTCCTCCAGTTTTCCATAATGGAGTAGTTGGAATTTGTCTTCATTGAACATCATATTGTTTTCCGTTGTCCATTGGAAAACTTGATTTATATCTTCTTGGAGGTTAACCGTGTCCTCACTAGATGAGTCTCATGCAGATCCTAGTATCGTCTGCAAAGGATGACACGGTGCTGTGGGACATCTCTGTCTATGTCTGATATGAGGATGAGGAACAGGATGGGGGCGAGTACTGTGCCTTGTGGAACAGAGCTTTTCACAAAAAAAGTAATTCTAGCGAATGTAACATCAAATTTATATGAAAGTAGACAATAAAAGTAGCCTGGTACATAACAGTAATAAACACTAATGAAATTTTATCGAGTATAATTCCATTCCTGAGGTGTACGTAACCCGAGGTGTACGTAACCCGAGGTGTACGTAACCCGAATGACGGGTTACAGTGATCGCGTTGCTCTTATATCGCAAATATGAAAGCGATTTACTGCGCTATCTCCAGTTAATGCGTAGAACCAGTGACATCTCTTCTTGTGAAGTCCGAGAGGTGTGACTGGTTCAACCACTGACTCGGACGCCTCAAGGTGAAAGCTGCTAAGAAAGTAAAAGTCCGGAACGTTGATTGGTCATCTCGTAACTCTCCGAATTCGCTGGAGTGACGCTGACTTCAACCACTTTTACAGTTATTTATTGAATAGCGATTTTTTTTTAGATATAAATTTCACTATACGGAGAAAAAATGCCAAATTAAAAATGTCATGTTGGTATATTGGTGCCTTAAAAAACTGCGGACAAACAATAACAGCAATCTCAAAAATTCATTATTTATTAAAGACTTGGGAGAACAGCGTCTCCCGGGAGAGACGGAGAGAATCCTCTCGAAAATTACTTTTGTTTTTAAATCGTTAAAGAACCTGAGTGTTATTAAGGGTGAAACAATCCATAACAAATAAACAAAGTTCTGGATTTGAAGAAATCGGAAGAATGAACAAAACAGACTAATAACAATGAAGTTATTGGAAGGTGATACTGTTGTTAGAAAGTTGGAGGGACCGGAATTACAATAACTGTGATAACGGTATACACCAGAGAGAGGTAAATATAAATTATCCTGGTGTTATAAGGTGAAAGTAATGCCGGGGAAAGTAATCATCTTAAAGGAAAAGATAAAGGGAAAGGAAGAGAAGGTTTAGGAAATAAAATCTGGAAGATCTGTGTAAATGTCGTAATTTCCTTCCGTTGCTGTTTCTGTTATATATTTTCCGCCCCTCTCTTCCTCTCTTCCTCCCTACATCAGTTCTCTCTTTCTCATTCGTTTTCTTCCCCCTCCCTCCTCTCTCCCTCCCTCTCTCTTTCCATTCCTTTCTCCCTCCCTCTGTTTCTCTCTCCCTCTCTCTTGCCCTGTGTCTCTCCCTTGCTTCGTTTCTCCCTCTTATCCCGCTCAATTTCTTTATCATTTATTCTCTTTCTTTCATTCTCAATCTATCGTTCTCTCTCTCAGTCCCCTTTCTCTCTTTTGCTTCCTACTATGTCCCCCATCGTTCCATTCCTCTCTCCCTCGCTTCCTTAATTCCATTAATGCTCACTTTCTCCCCTGGTTCCCTTTCTCTCTCTCCATTCCTTCCACGTTCCCTTATACTCTTTTTCACTCCCTTCCTAACTTTCACTACCCTTCTTCTATGACCTCTCATCCAGCCATCTCCCCTCTCCCGACCTCTCTCAACCACTCCGACCTCTCTCACTCTCTCCCACTCCGACTTCTCTCCCACCCTTGACCCCTCTCTCTTTTTCTCTCTCACCTCTCTCTCTCTCCCATTCCGATCTCTCTTTCATCTCGAAAATCATCATAAATACACCACTATGTAGTAATTCCTTGTTTTGTAAGTAGGATATTAAACCAAGCTGGTTTGGATTTGAGAGGGACCTGCCAAGTATGGCCTGCTGCAGTGGTCTTTCTTTCTTAGGTTCTTTAGGTAGTGAATGCTGAACCGGAGACCAGTCCTTCTAATAACTAAGTCACATTTCCATATAGAGTTTGCAGTCAATTTCTAAGTTAAGCCAAGTTGGGTTAATATATATATATATATATATATATATATATATATATATATATAACAACACTGCGACTAGCAGAGGATTCGAACCCATGTCGTTTTGGCCCGCCTTATGGTGAGCGAAAATCACACATGACGCTCTTAACCCACAAGACCACGCAATCCTACAAGAACCAAGGTAAAACACCTAGCTCTGCTGGGTGCTTGGTCCTGTGGGTTAGAGCGTCATGTGTGATTTTCGCTCACCATGAGGCAGGCCAAAACGACATGGGTTCGAATACTCGGCTAGTCGCAGTGTTGTTATTGATTCAGTACCACCCGTTCGTGGTTACAATAATATAAAATACTGCTCGTGGACGCCAGTACACCAAACAGGGAGTAGAATGAATATTTTTTTTAAGGAATAAGTCACAACCCAAAATTCAGAGAAGAAAATTAAGACGACGTTTCGTGTTCCGTCCTCATCCATTATCCTGAACCACTATGAAGTCACGAGTGGTTCGAAACACCGTTTTAAATTTCCTCCCCGAATTGTGGGTTAGCTGCGAATCATTTCACGGGTTCATTAACGTTCAAAAAATCATCTTAACATATAATACCCCTTTCGTAAATGCACAGGTACTCCTTTTACTCAAAGACATTATACATTATACACATATAATCACATACATAATTTCTTGTGAGGTATAGAGTCAGCTTCTGCCAGCCTGGGAAAACACTTCACTGTATCCTTGACAAGACCACGCAGGCATCTCAAACATCACCTGTTATTGTACACATTGGTATCTGAGTTCTGTCAGCGGGTCTGTGAATTATCCTCCCCTGGGCACGGTCTCAGAGCAGGCCTCTAAGGTGAGGGAGGAAATATTACAAGATTTAAGAACTGTTTAGAAGCATAAAGCAAAGTAAAGGAATTTGTATATTTGCAAATTGTAAATATTCCTTCTGTCTCCAAAGATGAACTTATTGACACCTTAGCATTATAAATTAATAAGAAACTTGTAAAAGGTTTACAGTAGAAAGTGTAAATAAAACATTGTAAATGGAGCGACGAAGTAATGGATGCATTTACGTCTTTCGAGCTTGTAAAATAAGCGACCCTACCTCCCTTACAGTGCGTCAATTTCTGCACGACCTAAAAAGTTAAATATATTAATTATTTCAGGTTAGGTTTTTGGGTCAGACACTGTCTTCCCTTAAATCGTTAGAAACCGCACGCTCGTTATTTATGTTATATGACCAGTTAAGATCATATTTTTTATAGGGAATATAAATAATAGAAATAAGGTTGTCTATAGAGTATATGCAATTAATCATATTGTTATTATTATTATTATTATTATTATTATTATTATTATTATTATTATTATTATTATTATTATTATTATTATTATTATTATTATTATTGTTATTATTATTATTATTTTAAAAAGCAAGTGCTAAATCTGTATAGGTAATAAATCACACTATGTTATAAAATAAACCCTGTTTGTAAACCATAACACTAAACCATAACAGAAAAGCTTGAAAAATAAAACGCATTTTTCACCGGCGTACAAATCAAGCGTGTACACAGACCTTGTAGTTAAACCATCGTGGATGTGAATTAAGCATGTAAACATGCGCGGTCAGGTGCACCTGACCGGCCGTCATCTGGCGTATGTGGTCAAGGGAACCATCCACACCCATACGTGGCCTGGATGGTACTTGCGGGCGTGAGGAGTGTTTGGTGTAGCCTGTAGGGTAGTGGGCGTGGGATGGAAGGCGTGTAGGTGTGTTTGGGGAGAAGGTGTGCGACAGTGTGGGAATAGGTATAATAAACAAAGGATTTTTGGTGGGGATATTTGAGATGCGCTTTTGTTTGAATTCCAATTCGTCTGTTGTTTATTGTGTGTGTGTCAGTTGTGTTTCTTGTTTAGTTGTGGAAGCATTTGTTGTGAGTGTTCGTAACTGTGTTGTTGTTGTTACTTTGTGTCTTCCTTCGTGCTTTATTATTATGTGTTTTTTTTTTTGCCTGTGTGCCTACGTTTGTTTGGGTGTGTTTATTTTTCGTGTAATTACCTTTCCTTCATATTTGTGCAGGAGTGTGTGAATTTGTGTCTGTATGTGAATGTAATTATCGCTTTGCAATTATCGTTTATTGGCATAAAGAAGAAGCTAAATATATGTTGTCCCTTCTTTTATTTATTCGTTGTACAAGACTTTACATTTTCCAATATGTTGGAACGAAATTTATTCCCTAATTTCATCCCAGCCATCAACCACTATTTTTGTGAAGGATTTTTTTTGTGTTTATATTCCTTCCTTACTGTTTCTTTCGTAAATTTAAGGCTTCTTGACCCCTTATTGCTGACAGGTTAAGGCTGTATGTTACCTGTTCACCACCAGTCAAGAATAATTTATTTCCAAGTATAGGCCTATTTTTATATATGTTAAGTTATATACCCCTCCACATATACATACACCTTGACCTCTGTGTACATAAATCAAGATAAAAATACTCGTCAGAATATATACTGCCGACACCAACAAATATTTTATGTATTCTCTCCCAATACAATTTTAATTTATGTCAGCTAACTACATAAATTTTGTGAATTGTTAACTGGCATTCTAAACTCTATTGTAGGTACGATCTCCGGTTCTAACGTAAAAATTAACACAGAGCTGATGAGTGAGCTTCAGAGTACACATATAGATGTGGAGTTTAAGTTAGTTATTTTTATATATTATTGCTCTCTTCGCAGAAACTTCTGGTGGATGCTTTGTTGAAACATCTTAAGGAGAAATTACCGACCGTTCCCCTTGCCTTAAACACAGTTATCATTCCTGAATTAATCACAATTTTCATTGAAGATTGCCTGTTTTTTTTAATGTAATGTATTATTCACAGTGTTAAAGAATGACTGTTTTCAGTCTCATACAACATGTATATATCTTGACGTACTTCTACCCAAGTTAAATCGGTGTGTCCCATCGATTAAGTTCACAGTGGAAGTTAAGCAGGATAACTCCTTGCCTTGTCTGGAAACATAAACACCGACGTCGTAGAGGGTTGAAGGCTGGTGTTTACAGACAGTTCTCAAATGTCTGTTCTTATGTCCATTATTATTCATATCATTCCAAGAGGGTAAGATGCTCATTATTTTCTGCAGTCCTGAATATTTTGACGAGAAGATGAGGTAAGAAATAATTAGGAGATCATGTTATTGAAAGACCATAAAGCCAAAAAACCAAAGTAACTCTACTGACCATCGTTATTACAGATGGAAGGCTAGTCTCTAATGGTAAATATAGACAACACTGTGGCCAGCTCCATGGTGTTGGATCGACTGAACAATACAACTATTTAAATAGGCTCACGTCTATGGTGTGGTTTATATTTGCATAATATTGGCGTATATTGCTAAATGGTGATTTACCTAATGGCCTGACTGTCATAATAGATCTTATCAAGTATTAAAAGTTGACAGTTAGTTTTACTAATATACAAGGCATTATATTTTTAGGGTACTGAAGAAACACTGCTGTACCGCCAGAAAGGTTAGAAAGGTGGCTAAAGTATTTCCTTAACCCTGCAGTGACTTTGATAATTCAATGACCTTGATCCTGTAGGGACCTTAACAACGCAGTGACGTTGATCCTGTAGCGGCCTTAGCAATGCTGTAATCTTGTCCATGTAGTGACCGTAACCTTGACCCTGTAACCTTGAACATGTAGTGACCTTGATCCTACAGTCACCTTGGCCTTATAGTGACCTTAACAATGTAATAACCTTTACCCTGATAAGTACAAAATTTGCACAAAGTAAGCGAACTTCCAACGTTATAAAGTGAACGCGACATTCACGGCCTTCAACACGAGAGCAATAAAGACGACGAATAGCTTTATTAAAGGGGGAAATTTAAAGTCTATCGATTATACTAGTGTCATTAAGGCCCCACGGAACCTGGTCACCACCAGACAAGAATAATCTAATCCCTAAGACAAAGATTAAATTGAACTCTCTCAGCGTGTAAACACTGAGAGAAATCTTCACCTCAGAGTTCACATCCTGTGCAATAAAGATGCTTAATGTTATTAATGTTATAATAAAACTATATAATAAATAGTAATCAACTGACACAAAATAATGAATATTTTAAAATTAATGAATGTAAAATTGATAATTCCTAATAATTCTGCCTCAAATTTAAATATGTTAATTACGTATTAAGCAGAGTAAGCCGCTGGCTGACAGCTGGTCGTGATTAAGGTGAAAGTCACAACGCAGTGTTTAGAGAGGAAATTGCTCTAATTATGGTTCTATGCGTATGAGCACACTTATAAAGCGTATCTGATCAAGCATTGTCATTATTCGAGGTTGAGATGTGAGTAATTGTTCAGGTCAATAACGGAACCAGGCCAAGTACATGGATGTTTATTTTAGGGGTTAGGGTGACGATGGAGGTTTTCAAGGATGCTTAACCCTCTTTATTGTACACTTCATATGATTTTTTTAAACGTACGTGAAATATTATAAAAAAAAAATAGAGAACAATGTGATAAAGTATTATTTTATTCCATATTTCGACGATTCAGTGTAATCTGAAGGACTTTCTGACCTTAGGTTTCACTCAGTGTGGGCACCCATAAGGGAAACTATGAAATGTTTTACTTGGTTTTAAAGTTCGTGTTTTGTTCAGTGTTTTAATGACCTTGTTTAAAACAGTGTTTTAATTACCGAAGAGTGTATCTGATCAGCTCTGGCGATTCAAATTCAAATAATTTATTCCTATACCTGGAGTATTCATGGAGAGGGTTCCGGGGGCCAACGCCCCCGCGGCCCGGTCTGGGACCAGGCCTCATGGTGGATCAGCGCCTGATCAACCAGGCTGTTACTGCTGGCCGCACGCAAGCCAACGTAGGAACCACAGCCCGGCTGGTCAGGTACTGACTCTAGGTGCCTGTCCAGCGCCTTCTTGAAGACAGCCATGGGTCTATTGGTGATCCCCCTTATGTATGCTGGGAGGCAGTTGAACAGTCTTGGGTGTTGAAAATATATACTTCGATCTGTGTACATATATTCCCTTGTGAATAAATTGTTTACAAAACTGATAATGTGATAAATAAGACACATGTAGAACATTTGGGTATCTTTATTCTGGAAACTTCTCGCCAGTCAGTGGCTGTGCCCCGTGGCCTGGTGGCTAAAGCTCTCGCTTCACACGGCGAGTGTCGGCGTTCGATTCCCAGCGAGGGTAGAAACATCGGACGTGTTTCTTTACACCGGTTGTCTATGTTCACCCATCAGTAAAATGGGTACCTGGGTGTTAGTCGACTGGTGTGGGTCGCATTCAGGGATAAAACTGACCTAATTTGCTTTCTATATAGTAGTAGGTAATTGATGTCAGCTAGGACTGTATACCTTGTACATGTACTTGTAGTAAATAAAGATAAAATAATAATATAATAATACAGAAAAGAGTGAAAAATGAAGAACCAAACTCCTCCTCATCTTTTACTTTTCTCTGAACTGGTTGATAAGTATACCCGAATGTTGCACAGGTGTCTCATTTATCAGGGTGTACTCTAAGGCTAGGCTAGCAGCCGAATTCAGTAAAATTTTATAGGTCGCGTTCCTTCCGTAGGTCAGACACACTGATGTTTATGAATGTAAACTCATGTTTTTATTGGGGTATTTTTGTCAACGCACCGTCAGAGAAGTCAGATGTGTTGACATGATTAATGGTGATATGATTGATGGTGTTGATGTTTGTGACGTTGTAGCGATGGAGGTAATACATCACAACATGACTCCACGTCTTTTCATTGTATAAATGTTGACGTACATGTAAATGAATGTATGTTTTAGGCAAATTCAGTTACGCAAGTCTAACTTTTCGGAAAAACAAATATATTCAGATATTTTGGATAGAGTTATTATATATTTTTTTGTGAAATTTGGAACAAAATTGACTTAATACCTTTGGAACAAAACGAACTTAATAGTATCACTAGTTATAATTTAGTTAAATTATATCAAACCTAGGATAGGTTGGACAAAATTTAGAATTCTTTTCACTTTAATTCCGTTATACTCAGATTGATTTTAGTGGAGTTACTCAAACCGTAGATATATTCCACGATTGTTTGAACAAAACGATCTTTGCTGAGTAGGCCAAGTTCACAATCTCTATCTCAAAAGCACGACACCAATATACCGGAATCTTTATTAAATCTTACTGACCTAATCTGTATGTATGAAGCTGTGAATCGAACGATGATTCACATAAATCTGTTTAACAAATGCTCAGCGAAATCCAGACACTAATACTCAAGTAAGTCCTCTCAGTCAAGTTTATCTGCATTAATGACTGCAAATGACACTTGAGAAAACACTAGAGTGACATATCTCCAGTAGTTTTACGAATATGTTAGACAATATATATATATATATATATATATATATATATATATATATATATATATATATATATATATATATATATGAACATCGACGGTATGGATGACAGGACGCGAGTGCTTACACTTACTACTTAAGGAACACAAAGTTACAATGCCGTGAGCGGAATAATGTACAAATAATCCGCAAATATGAAAAAACTTTGGATTATATTTCGGTTCGATTTGGACCCTTAACCAATCACACTTAGGACATCTTTACAGGATGTGTTTCGGTCCTGGAACTTGGTCATTCCAAGTAAAGATATCTTAAGTATATATACTTGGGATCTTTCCTCCGGAAGAATTGGATGTGAAAAGGAACTGCCAAGAATTATTATGTTCTTATTTATTAGAAAAGGTTCGCACTTCGAACCTTGAGCACTTCTAATGAATTAAGGATCAAGAATAACAGTATATAAAGTGAGGTGTAAGTGATCACTAGGGACTTGCTGACAGTGCAGAAGTCGCAGTGAAAAGACAGGAAACGGGTGGCAAGCGAGTTCACGTTTTTCATCGTCTAAATACGTATATTTCAATGAATACGTATATTTCAATGAATCCAGCTGGCCGAGTGGTTAGCACACTGGCCTGTGAATTTTAAGACTCGCTCGCCATGGGTTCGAATCCCTACCCGTTCCGTGATTTGTTTAGAGTTCTGTTATTATGATTTCGTGAGTCCGAGTGAGGGTCAAGGTGGTGTGAGGTTCAAGGTGGTGTGACGTTCAAGGTGGTGTGAGGTTCAAGGTGGTGTGAGGTTCAAGGTGGTGTGACGTTCAAGGTGGTGTGAGGTTCAAGGTGGAGTGAGGTTCAAGGTGATGTGAGGTTCAAGGTGGTGTGAGGTTCAAGGTGGGGTGAGGTTCAAGGTGGTGTGAGAGTCAAGGTGGAGTGAGGTTCAAGGTGGAGCGAGGTTCAAGGTGGTGTGAGGTTCAAGGTGGAGTGAGGTTCAAGGTGGAGTGAGGTTCAAGGTGATGTGAGGTTCAAGGTGGTGTGAGGTTCAAGGTGGGGTGAGGTTCAAGGTGGTGTGAGGTTCAAGGTGGTGTGAGGTTCAAGGTGGTGTGAGGTTCAAGGTGGGGTGAGGTCAAGGTGGAGTGAGGTTCAAGGTGGAGTGAGGTTCAAGGTGGTGTGAGGTTCAAGGTGGAGTGAGGTTCAAGGTGGAGCGAGGTTCAAGGTGGTGTGAGGTTCAAGGTGGAGTGAGGTTCAAGGTGGTGTGAGGTTCAAGGTGGAGCGAGGTTGCTTATGAGGTCACCTGACT
Organism: Cherax destructor; assembly: GCA_009830355.1. Taxonomy (NCBI): domain Eukaryota; kingdom Metazoa; phylum Arthropoda; class Malacostraca; order Decapoda; family Parastacidae; genus Cherax; species Cherax destructor. The sequence continues at coordinate 67,205 of WNWK01003617.1, forward strand.
GCCGGGTTGTGGGGTTTTAAACATCGTTGAACATCAGGTACACCAATGTGTTCTTCAGGTTCAGCTCATTTTTTTGGTCGTATACATTGAATTACACAGTAATTCAATGTATACGTAAGGCCTTCTGGCCTGAATTAAATTCCACTATTTGCTAATTTTGCAATCAGGATTCCTGGCTAACTTGATGCTATTGGATGAACCCTGAATGATTGCTATTGAATCTTGCCTATACGAAGGAAAGTTCTTGTGACTCAGTGTTGGTAAGTTCATTCACCGCTCCGGTGAATGAACTTACC
>WNWK01003617.1:72500-161185 GCA_009830355.1 Cherax destructor
CAAGTTACAATTCAGAGTCTAGATAATGGTTCGAGTAGACCGAGACGATGGTCAATTCTTCTCCATCTCCGAACTGAGGACTGTGTAATGGCCGCTGCTGTCCACTTATCAGGTCGATTGGAATAAACATCGCAGATAGGCAGGTGGATACCGAGAAACCCAGATGATTATTGAAATGCTGCAATTACGTTGATTGGTAATTTTTTCCCTGACGCTGATGTGCTGATGACCCGAATAGCGGAGATTTTGATCATGTGGCCGAAGCCTTCTCCTGGTTTACCTGCCCACCTGCCAAAAAGTTGCTGGCCACATCACAAGACGTGGTATGTTAAGTTTTCTACACAAGTCCGCTATAAATGCCACCGCTGGGATGTTCCACCGCTGGGATGTTCCACCGCTGGGATGTTCCACTGCTGGGATGTTCCACTGCTGGGATGTTCCACCGCTGGGATGTTCCACCGCTGGGATGTTCCACTGCTGGGATGTTCCACCGCTGGGATGTTCCACCGCTGGGATGTTCCACTGCTGGGATGTTCCACCGCTGGGATGTTCCACCGCTGGGATGTTCCACCGCTGGGATGTTCCACCGCTGGGATGTTCCACCGCTGGGATGTTCCACTGCTGGGATGTTCCACCGCTGGGATGTTCCACCGCTGGGATGTTCCACCGCTGGGATGTTCCACCGCTGGGATGTTCCACTGCTGGGATGTTTTACCGCTGGGATGTTCCACAACTGGGATGTTCCACTGCTGGGATGTTCCACTGCTGGGATGTTCCACCGCTGGGATGTTCCACCGCTGGGATGTTCCACCGCTGGGATGTTCCACCGCTGGGATGTTCCACCGCTGGGATGTTCCACCGCTGGGATGTTCCACCGCTGGGATGTTCCACTGCTGGGATGTTTTACCGCTGGGATGTTCCACAACTGGGATGTTCCACTGCTGGGATGTTCCACTGCTGGGATGTTCCACTGCTAGGATGTTCCACCGCTGAGATGTTCCACTGTTTTGATGATGCTGAGGCATCACATAAAATCTGAAGTATCTCGGGTCTTTGCGGCAGATGACATTATAAGAATGAGTCTGCATCTAGCTGGTGAAAGTGGCGGTGATACTTCATTTATCTCTCTCTCTCTCTCTCTCTCTCTCTCTCTCTCAAATAAATATTATAAGTCATTGTTAACTCTCTTCATCTTCTCACAAGATGGAGATAGACTAGAAAGGGGACAGAGAACATAAACAAACCTCATACCAACACTAAGAATCAAACCATGAGACGACGAGGTGATCTAAAAGTAAGTCAATAAATACAATGAAATGAAACTTCGAGGCAAGAGATGCAACGCAAATGTGTGTAAAGATTTTTTTTTTTTTACAAACGTAAAGCCAGTGGAGTAAACTACTCGCTCGAGCTGTAGGAACCAACTGGATAAGCTGTGCCGGGGCTGCCTATGGTTAATGGGTCCCTGGGGCATAATAATGAATGTGAGGGAAGTAGAGGTAATGGCGCTGGTTGTGATAGGCACAGCAATGTTAACCGAATTCTGTTGCAGCCTTTCCTGTTAAGTGTTCATCACCACTACCACTACTATCACCGCTAACACCACCATTATCACCACAATCACCACCACCAACATCACTAACACCACTACTATCATCACTCACACCACCATCACCTCAACCACCAGAATCACCGCCACTATCACCACAATTACCAACATCACCACTAACACCACCACCACTATCACCATAACTACCACCCCACCACCAATAACACTACCACTAACACCACTACTATCACCACCCCCAACCACCATCACCACAATCACCACCCCAGCCACCATCATCACTAACACCACCACCACTATCACCACAATCACCACCACCACCACCACCACCATCAGCACCACCACCGTTACCCGTAACAGCGCCGTCATGCATTACACATACAAGCAATACCCTGCACGAATCCCATTACTTTCACCATGAATACAATTGTAGGAAATGTTACATGACAAATTTCCTTTAAATTAATTTTTTTACACCATAACGTTTGCAAGTATTCAGGCTTTAATTTATTAGTTTTAAAGAGTGTCAACTGCACGAACGTCATGCAGAGGCTGCCTGTCATCTGCGCATCACCAGTCAAGACATTCTGCTTTCTTCACTAGGGATAATCAAAGTTCTCAGCATATATACACAGCGAGATATATACCTCTCAGTGTATATGCAGTATGAGAAACACTGAGAGGTACACACGTCTCAGGTAATTTTACTCTGAGAGATACACATCTCTGAGTATATATACACTGAGATAAACACACTTCTCAGTGCAAATATACTGAGATATCTCTCTCAGTGTATATACCTTTGATGTGGATATATATCTGGGCAATATTTTAGGTCGTTACTTTCATGAGATATTGTTTAATTATATATTTTTCAGAAAAAAGTTTTTCAGAACGACATCATTCTTCGAATATTTTTTTTAAGGCACTTTAGGTAAAATTTCGAGTCCAGCAGCATCCACTGTGATAGTAATGAAACTCTGCCACACTGTAATCTTTTGCACAGTACAGTGAGGGATCAACACAAATTTAGTTAACAATAACAAAAGTACGAAGTACTTAATCCCAGCTAGTGTCATCATTTCTGCTGATATATATATATATATATATATATATATATATATATATATATATATATATATATATATATATATATATATATATATATATATATATATATATATATATATATATATATATATATATATATATATCAGGCCCAATTTGGAGTATGCAGCACCAGTATGAAGCCCACACCTGACCAAGCATGCCAAAAGAGTGGCGAAATTGGAGAAGTTCGCTACGAAATTAGTCCCAGAGGTGAGGAAGTGATTAAGGGCGTCAAACCTGATGACATTAGCATAGAAACGACCTTTTTTCAGATCCACAGACTAATGACCTATTAATAAAGTAAAAAAAAATATGCTATTAATATGCTTAGTACACTGCCCAATTAATTTCTAATAATTTGTTATTGTTACTTCAACTTTCGCTTTCTTTTTCTTTCTGGAGTTAACGAGTGTTTAGTTACTGTACCTGTCAGTGGTGTTAGTTACTGTACCTGTCAGTGGTGTTAGTTACTGTACCTGTCAGTGGTGTTAGTTACTGTACCTGTCAGTGGTGTTAGTTACTGTACCTGTCAGTGGTGTTAGTTACTGTACCTGTCAGTGGTGTTAGTTACTGTACCTGTCAGTGGTATTAGTTACTGTACCTGTCAGTGGTATTAGTTACTGTACCTGGCAGTGGTGTTAGTTACTGTACCTGTCAGTGGTGTTAGTTGCTGTACCTGTCAGTGGTGTTAGTTACTGTACCTGTCAGTGGTATTAGTAACTGTACCTGTCAGTGGTGTTAGTTACTGTACCTGTCAGTGGTGTTAGTTACTGTACCTGTCAGTGGTGTTAGTTACTGTACCTGTCAGTGGTGTTAGTTACTGTACCTGTCAGTGGTATTAGTTACTGTACCTGTCAGTGGTGTTAGTTACTGTACCTGTCAGTGGTGTTAGTTACTGTACCTGTCAGTGGTGTTAGTTACTGTACCTGTCAGTGGTGTTAGTTACTGTACCTGTCAGTGGTGTTAGTTACTGTACCTGTCAGTAGTATTAGTTACTGTACCTGGCAGTGGTGTTAGCTTCTTCCTCCCCCAGTACCACCCCCACCCACACCTACTTCCCATTCTCCCACCTAAAGCCTCCCCCACATCCCTCCCCCACCTTCCAGCACCTTTTATCCCTTAACCTCCCCCACTTAACTATTAACCCCCACCCACCCACAGATGATCCACTCCTACCCACAACCCCCGTCCCCCCTACGTCCCTTCTACATCAACGCGGTCACTGCATTACAGAATAAAAAAGACACTCCCTCTCCAACATAAGCTCCCCAATAGACGCCCCATAACAGAGACTCCCCAACAATGGCGCCTCAACAGAGGCTCAACAACAGAGGCTTCCCCAACGACCAACTACCGTTAGAAGGGCAGTAGGGCTGACCCAGACTTATAGACCTAACCCTTCACGTTGACTTTCCCTCCCTGGACACCTTGGAATAACGGGACACGAAGATAAAAAGAGCGAGTTACAGACAAAAGCTTTTGTTGGTGACATTCGCTGTTAAGTTTTATGTAGTATGAAATATTGTCAAAAAAGCATTGGTGAGAATACAGACAGTTTAACTTTATTATTCTTCACTTCAAGATAAAATTAAACTGTCTGTATTCTCAATGTTTCGAGAGCTTTACGTATTTGCAGCCCAGAATTCATAGACGGAGAAATCTCGAAAATTTATGAAATAGCTAATGATAAAAAAATACCCAAGAAACTTAGCTGATAAATCTTTCACAATTGCTAGAAATACTTTCTAAAATTCAAAAAGGGTCAACCAACCTTATTCAACAAAAAAATATGTTGGTTCTCCCTCACCATGAAAACTTGGTTGATATGTCTTCTCTACATAAGAAATTTAATATCAAAGTTGTATTTAAAATCTTGATACTGTTAAAAAACTTTTGATAAAAATTTCCCCCAGAAATACTGATGGTTATGTCTACAAGATTCTTGTAAAATTTATGACAAAGTTTATTACGGTCAAACTGGTAAAAGTTTTGAATTAAGATTATAAAAACATAAATATAGCATTAGAATTGGACAAGATTCTATTGCTCTGTTTATTCAAGGGAGAGATTCTAACCATCTAATTGATTTTCTAAAGTCCATGGTCGACAGGTATATAATAGAATCATGTTTCATAAAAAATACTTTTGAAAATAATATGAATATTGCTTTTGGGATATACAAATTGGATTCATTTATAATTAATAAAATTTGGGAAGAATTTAAGATATATTAGGCAAGTTAAATTCTTAATGTTTGGGTAGAATGTGGGCTGTGTTGAGTTGTGGCTGTGTTGAGGGGTGGCTGAGTTGAGGGGTGGCTGTGTTGAGGGGTGGCTGTGTTGAGGGGTGGCTGTGTTGAGGGGTTGCTGTGTTGAGGGGTGGCTGTGTTGAGGGGTGGCTGTGTTGAGGGGTGGCTGTGAGGTGTAGTCTCGTTCCTTATGAGTCTTCCTCTTGATTTTTTGTTTTATACAGGTCCTTGATAATGTGAGAAAACAAATATTCCATCGCTGTCTCTCTCTCTCTCTCTCTCTCTCTATATATATATATATATTTTTATTTTTTATTTTTTATTAACATCGGCCGATTCCCACCAAGGCAGGGTGGCCGAAAAAGAAAAACTTTCATCATCATTCACTCCATCACTGTCTTGCCAGAAGGGTGCTTTACACTACAGTTATAAAACTGCAACATTAACACCCCTCCTTCAGAGTGCCGGCACTGTACTTCCCATCTCCAGAACTCAAGTCCGGCCTGCCGGTTTCCTGAATCCTTCATAAATGTTACTTTGCTCACCCAACAGCACGTCAAGTATTAAAAACCATATGCCTCCATTCACTCCTATCAAATACGCTCACACATGCTTGCTGAAGTCCAAGCCCTCGCACACAAAACTTCCTTTACCCCTCCCTCCAACCTTTCCTAGGCCGACCCCTACCCCGCCTTCCCTCCACTACAGATTTATACACTCTCAAGTCACTCTTTCTCGTTCCATTCTCTCTACATGTCCAAACCACCTCAACAACCCCTCCTCAGCTCTCTGGACAATCGTTTTGGTAATCCCGCACCTCCTCCTAATTTCCAAACTCCTAATTCTCTGCATTATATTCACACCACACATTGACCTCAGACATGACATCTCCACTGCCTCCAGCCTTCTCCTCGTTGCAACATTCATCACCCATGCTTCACACCCATATAAGAGCGTTGGTATAACTATACTCTCATACATTCCTCTTTACTTCCATGGACAAGGTTCTTTGTCTCCACAGACTCCGAAGTGCTCCACTCACCCTTTTTCCCTCATCAATTCTATGATTCACCTCATCCTTCATAGATCCATCCGCCGACATGTCCATCCCAAATATCTGAATACATTCACCTCCTCCATACTCTCTCCCTCCAATCTGATATCCAATCTTTCGTCACCTATTCTTTTGTTATCCTCATCACCTTACTCTTTCCTATATTCACTTTCAATTTTCTTCTTTTACACACCTACCAAATTCATCCACCAACCTCTGCAGCTTCTCTTCAGAATCTCCCAAAAGCACAGTGTCATCAGCAAAAAGCAACTGTGACAACTCCCACTTTGTATTTGCTTCTTTATCTTTTAGCCCAACACCTCTTGCCAAGACCCTCGCATTCACTTCTCTTACAACCCCATCTATAAATATATTGAACAACCACGGTGACATCACACATCCTTGTCTAAGGCCCACTTTTACTGGGAAATAGTCCCCTTCCCTCCTACACACTCTAACCTGAGCCTCACTATCCTCATAAAAACTCTTCACTGCTTTCAGTAACCTTCCTCCTATTCCATACACCTGCAACATCTGCCACATTGCCCCCTATCTACCCTATCATACGCCTTTTCCAAATCCATAAATGCCACAAAAACATCTTTACCCTTATCCAAATACTGTTCACCTATATGTTTCACTGTAAACACTTGGTCTACACACCCCTACCTTTCCTAAAGCCCCCTTGTTCATCTGCTATCCTGCTTTCTGTTTTACTCTTAATTCTTTCAATAATAACTCTACCATACACTTTACCTGGTACACTCAACAGACTTATTCCCTATAATTTTTGCACTCTCTTTTGTCCCCTTTGCCTTTATACAAAGGAACAATACACGCTCTCTGCCAATCCCTAGGTACCTTACCCTCTTCCATACATTTATTAAATAATAGCACCAACCACTCCAAAATTATATCCCCACCTGCTTTTAACATTTCTATCTTTATCCCATCAATCCCAGCTGCCTTACCCCTTTCATTCTACCCACTGCCTCACGAACTTCCCTACACCCACAACTGGCTCTTCCACACTCCTACAAGATGTTATTCCTCCTTGCCCTACACACGAAATCACAGCTTCCTGTCTTCATCAACATTTAACAAATCCTCAAAATATTCTCTCCATCTTCCCGATACCTCTAACTCTCCATTTAATAACTCTCTCTCCTATTTTTAACTGTCAAATCCATTTGTTCTCTAGGCTTCCTCAACTTATTAATCTCATTCCAAAACTTTTCTTATTTTCAACAAAAATTTGCTGATAACATCTCACCCATCTCTCATCTGCTCTCTTTTACATTGCTTCACCACTCTTTTAACCTCTCTTTTCTCTCCATATACTCTTCCCTCCTTGCATCACTTCTACTTTGTAAAAACCTCTCATATGCTAACTTTTCTCCCTTACTACTCTCTTTACATCATCATTCCACCAATCGCTCCTCTTCCCTCCCGCACCCACTCGCCTGTAACCACAAACTTCTGCTGAACACTCTAACACTACATTTTTAAATCTACCCCATACATTTTCGACCCCATTGCCTACACTCTCACTAGCCCATCTATCCTCCAATAGTTGTTTATATCTTACCCTAACTGCCTCCTCTTTTAGTTTATAAACCTTCACCTCTCTTTTACTTACTGATTCTATTTTCCTTGTATCCCATCTACCTTTTACTCCCACTGTAGCTATAACTAAAAAGTGATCTGATATATCTGTGGCCCCTCTATAAACATGTACATCCTGAAGTCTACTCAACAGTCTTTTATCTACCAATACATAGTCCAACAAACTACTGTCATTAGCCCTACATCATATCTTGTATACTTATTTATCCTCTTTTTCTTAAAATATGTATTACCTATAACTAAACCCCTTTCTATACAAAGTTCAATCAAAGGGCTCCCATTATCATTTACACCTGGCACCCTAAACTTACCTACTACACCCTCTCTGCATGTTTCTCCCACTTTAGCATTTAGGTCCCCTACCACAATTACTCTCTCATTTGGTTCAAAAGTTCCTATACATTCGCTTAACATCTCCCAAAATCTCTCTCTCTTCTACACTCCTCTCTTCTCCAGGTGCATACACGCTTATTATGACCCACTTTTCGCATCCGACCCTTATTTTAATCCACATAATCCTTGAATTTACACATTTATATTCCCTCTTTTCCTTCCATAACTGATCCTTCAACATTATTGCTACCCCTTCCTTAGCTCTAACTCTCTCAGATACTCCTGACTTAATCCCATTTATTTCTCCCCACTGAAACTCGCCTACCCCTTCAGCTTTGTTTCGCTTAGGGCCAGGACATATATATATATATATATATATATATATATATATATATATATATATATATATATATATATATATATATATATATATATTTTATATATATCTTTCTTTCAACACGTCGGCCGTATCCCACCTAGGCAGGGTGGCCACCGAGGCAGGGTGGCCACCGAGGCAGGGTGGCCACCAAGGCAGGGTGGCCACCGAGGCAGGGTGACCACCGAGGCAGGGTGGCCACCGAGGCAGGGTGGCCACCGAGGCAGGGTGGCCACCGAGGCAGGGTGGACCACCGAGGCAGGGTGGCCACCGAGGCAGGGTGGCCACCGAGGCAGGGTGACCACCGAGGCCGGGTGGCCACCGAGGCAGGGTGACCACCGAGGCAGGGTGACCACCGAGGCAGGGTGGCCACCGAGGCAGGGTGGCCACCGAGGCGGGGTGGCCCAAAAGGAAAAACGAAAGTTTCTTCTTTTACATTTAGTAATGTATACAGGAGAAGGGGTTACTAGCCCCTTGCTCCCTGCATTTTAGTCGCCTCTTACAACACGCATGGCTTACGGAGGAAGAATTCTGTTCCACACACCTATGGAGATAAGAGGAAATAAGAACAAGAACTAGTAAGAAAATAGAAGAAAACCCAGAGGGGTGAGTATATATATATGCTTGAACGTGAATGTGTAGTGTGACCTAAGTGTAAGTAGAAGTAGCAAGACGTACCTGAAATCTTGCATTTTTAAGAGACAGAAAAGACACCAGCAATCCTACCATCATGTAAAACAATTACAGGCTTTCGTTTTACACTCACTTGGCAGGACGGTGGTACCTCCCTGGGTGGTTGCTGTCTACCAACCTACTACCTAGATATATATATATATATATATACATATATATATATATATATATATATATATATATATATATATATATATATATATATATATATATATATATATATATATATATATATATATATAAAAAGAGAGAGAGAGAGAGAGAGAGTGAGAGAGAGAGAGGGGGAGAGACAGTGAAAGGAAGGGGAATGTAGTGTATAGCAGGACAGCGATGGAATATTTAATTAGATTAATACAAAGCTTCTTCGAACAGGTTGTAGACAGGAGGAGAGTGTTGGCCTCGCCAGCAGCTGCATGGACAGAAGACAGGAGGAGAGTGTTGGCCTCACCAGCAGCTGCATGGACAGTAGACAGGAGGAGAGTGTTGGCCTCACCAGCAGCTGCATGGACAGTAGACAGTAGGAGAGTGTTGGCCTCACCAGCAGCTGCATGGACAGTAGACAGTAGGAGAGTGTTGGCCTCACCAGCAGCTGCATGGACAGTAGACAGGAGGAGAGTGTTGGCCTCGCCAGCAGCTGCATGGACAGAAGACAGGAGGAGAGTGTTGGCCTCGCCAGCAGCTGCATGGACAGTAGACAGGAGGAGAGTGTTGGCCTCGCCAGCAGCTGCATGGACAGTAGACAGGAGGAGAGTGTTGGCCTCACCAGCAGCTGCATGGACAGTAGACAGTAGGAGAGTGTTGGCCTCACCAGCAGCTGCATGGACAGTAGACAGGAGGAGAGTGTTGGCCTCACCAGCAGCTGCATGGACAGTAGACAGGAGGAGAGTGTTGGCCTCACCAGCAGCTGCATGGACAGTAGACAGGAGGAGAGTGTTGGCCTCACCAGCAGCTGCATGGACAGTAGACAGGAGGAGAGTGTTGGCCTCACCAGCAGCTGCATGGACAGATGCCTGTCTCTCAGCGTGTGTACGCTGAGAATATACTTTAATTCATATATATATATATATATATATATATATATATATATATATATGTATGTATGTATCCATTGCCCTAAAACTACCACAGAAAATATTAACACTCCCACACAAATAAATAACTACCTAGGAGTTACGTAAGTTTGTCTACTAACATAATGGAGGTGAACGTGGGGGAGGGAGAGGAGAAAGGAAGAATGGAATGGATAGAGGTGAGGAGCGAAGGGGGAAGAGAGAAGTGAAAGGGAAAGTCGAGTTGAGGAGGAAAATTTGTAGGGAGAATTAGGATGGAAATTGTAGGGGGTGGGGGAAGGGGAATCGGGGGAGGAAATGAAACAAGGGAAGAGAGGGGGAAGAGAGAAACTTTCTCTTCCTGTTTATACCAGGAAACCAAACTCGGGGTGGCAAGGTGGAGAGGGTGTTGGTGTAGGGCGGAGCAATGGACGTTCTGAGGGTAGGATGCAAAAGGGGTGATTGCTGAGGTGGGTGCCACTTTATTGAGGAGAGGTGGCAGGTTAGTGGGTGTGTGTACGTAGACATCAATCTTAGTGGATTAAAAGGTTTAGGAATTAGAGGGATGGTTTATGAAGGTTAGTATGTAGGAATTAGGAAGAAGAGGTATGATTTAGGAAGGTTAGGATGTAGGGTTTAGAAAGGAAGGTTGATGGTGTAGGAGGGTAGTATGTAGAGTTTAAGAAGTGCGGGTGATAGGTTAGGAAGGTTAGGGTTCAGCATGAAGGGATTATGTTAAAGACTAAGGATTTTTCAACCTTTTTTTTTCACTGAAGATAATCTTCAGTCATTTACCCTTTATTCACGGCATTTCTGCTTCGAGAGAGTCCAGTATCTATATTAAACTCGTGTAAGAGACAATGTTCTATCTAGGAAGAAAATACATTTAAATGGGACAACTTGTCCATCTGTTTAGATCTTACATCATACTCTTTAGTCTGTCTACTTAGAGCGAAACGTAGCCCAAGGAAAGACTTGTTCTTCATGTTGGTTTCTTTGTCCAAAAGCATATTATACTTCTCCAAGTCTCGCTTACGTCCTAGTAGCCATCTGGTAGAAATAATAATAATACTAAAACTGTTCGTTGTTAAAATTGTAAACAAAATCTAAAAATGATTGTTTAATATATTTTAATAGTCATAAATTACAGGACAAAAATATGAAAAAAGTTGTCCTCACGTATTCTATGATAAAGTTATCAATATATATATATTAGGGATTAAAGAATTCTTGTTTTGTGGTGAACGGGTGAGATACAATGACCCTCGTGTAGTCGATGCGACTAGCTTACTGGGCACCTAGTATCCATCCTGGGGGACCTGTGCGCTAGACTTTATGGATACACGTCGTAAAGCTCATTAACTAGGTACTGGAAGGGTAAATAGGAATACATTTGGGAATGAATTATTAATATTTTTGATCTCTTGAAAGCAAACTGATGACGTTTTGCTCAAAATTTCTGGTATCTTATTTTCATTAGTAAGATGCCTTGTCACATAGGTTATTGCACTGTCTTTCTCTATATGCCTCAATAAGTTTACAATCAAGTATATAGCGTTCACGAAATTGGCCATAAGACTGACTACATACCTCACATATAATTTCAGCCTCGTCTGCGTGTACGTCAACCTGCCAAAAGTACTTGTAACGGAAACATAAGCCTGGCTAATCATGTCGTTCTGTTTACATTGGAAGTTTCCAAGTAATACAGTATATTATCGTAGTGCGTTGTAGATCTAATCAGGCTTCAAATTGTATTTTTATGAGATTCTGAGTCATTATTTATTTCTGGTTTTGAAGTATAGTGAATAAGCTATTTCTTTGGTATCTGTTTACTTGTAGAATATACATTCAGTTTTTGTTTTATAATTTGTAAGACACCTTTCATGTCAACAGACTTTGTCATGAACAATTTTGCTAATTGTATTGTCTGACAAATGATGTTTCTTAGTTCTTCTTCAACTTGAGCTCCAAACTTCGTACTTACTATTTGCGTTGAAATCTCCGACGATGAGCGTGACGATAGTTGTCTGAGAGTTTAATTTTTTTAGCTTTAGGTTTCCTTTCTAAATATCTGGTTCTTCAGCTGTCTCTAAGTTTTATTTATTTTACAGGACTCAGACTCTGTTGTACAATCTGCATTTCTATTAATTTCAACATCATACAGAATAAATCCCAGCTCTGTCAACGTACAGACGAGTTATTTTTTTTCTGTTACCTGTTGTCTGTCTCCTGGATTCCTAACGTAGCTTTGGCTAATATTGCTCTTGAGGTACTGTCATATCTGCTTTTGGAAAAACCATGTAAAAACTTTGCCCCTCATACCTGGCTCCCTTTCACGTTCCACTTCTACACTTCCGAGAGTGTTAACATCGCTAATACCCTCCCATATCCTCACCACATTCCCGGTCGCACCCATATAGTGCACCTCTTGCATTGTGCGTCCCCCTCCTATATTCCTTCCTCCCCTCCCCTCCTTCCCCTCCGTCCTCGGTACGTCCCTGAGGAGAGTGGACCGGGACATTAAACCTACGATTCCGGTCTGCCTGCGATCTTTCGGGACTCGATGCAAACATGGCTGGACTTGACTAAATAAATTAGTTATGCTCACCTAGACTTATGTTTGCTGGGGTACCAGCACACGTCTGTGTACTTCAACCGTTAGATTACGTCCCCACTTAACAAAGTATCCAATGTGTTAAGCACAATTTCCTCCCTGGGTGGAACTTTTTGGAGTCGGCTTACAAAAAAGTTCACCGTCATGCAAATAAGCTCTAAAAAAAAAACTTTCGAGTCTTTTACGCTTGTTGACTCATCGTGTTTAAGGTAAAATAAATCACAACATTTCTGAAACGAAGAAAATAACACTGATTTTATATTGCTTGTAATATCATCAATACTGCGTCCTGTGCCATGTTGTTGTGCAAACAATGAGTTGAGTTCTCTATTGAGTTGCTGCATTCAACACCGCACCCACAACATCCAGAGTGCAACACTGCAACATTGCAACACTGCAACACTCATTATTTACCTCTGGGATCAAACAACTCATTGAGGCATCTTCAAGGATAAACGTTCAGATATAAACGCTATCTTGGGGTTGACAAATAAATAACGACTATTTTTCTTCTACTCGCCATATTAGTAATTAAATGTACTTCTGTATATGTTTACGTAACCGAGGCAGAAGTTTGTACAAAGATAACACTCAGAGTCAAACTTGAACAGTGATAACAATCAGAGTTCCTTACAGTCACTCAGTTTTCAGTCTAAATTAAATCTGAAAAACGATGAAGGAAAATCAACCCAAAAATCTGATGAAATTTAAATGGTATAAAATATCTAATGTCATTCTTTATTGACGACATTAATAAAGGAATACATTATACTGCATTTTCATCACTACGATTATGGAATACAGAGCCGAAAAGTTGATGAATAAGACACAAGTGCAACTCTTTGTAACTGGACGTTTCTCAATGCTGAGGGACTGACCACCTCAAAGCTGGTGCTTCAAGGCTGAGGGACTGACCACCTCTGCTTCAGCTGTGTCCAGTATCAATCGCCTTTGCATTCGACAGAAGAAGGCTACTGTATAAGCGAACCTTTTCTGGTATAAAGATACCAAAGTGTTGCACATGTGTCTTAAACAGTCATACTGAATGTGTGTTGTTCTTAAAAAAAAAAAAAAACATGATATCGAACTATCCCTGGTCGACTACGTCCCCGGTGTGTCCAGTCATCTTTTTTTTTTTTTTTTCAACAAGTCGGCCGTCTCCCACCGAGGCAGGGTGACCCAAAAAGAAAGAAAATACTTTCATCATCATTCAACACTTTCACCACACACATACATAATCACTGTCTTTGCAGAGATACGACAGCTGAGAATTGTCCCTCCCAGCTGTCACTATCTCAGACCCCTCCTTTAAAGTGCAGGCATTGTACTTCCCATTTCCAGGACTCAAGTCCAACTAAATCAATTAACTGGTTTCCCTGAATCCCTTCACAAAATGTTACCCTGCTCACACTCCAACAGATCGTCATGTCCCAAAAACCATTCGTCTCCATTCACTCCTATCTAACACGCTCACACATGCTTGCTGGAAGTCCAAGCCCCTCGCCCACAATACCTCCTTTACCCCTTCCCTCCAACCTTTTCTAGGACGACCCCTACCCCGCCTTCCTTCCCCTACAGATTTATACGCTCTCCAAGTCATTCTACTTTGATCCATTCTCTCTAAATGACCAAACCACCTCAACAACCCCTCTTCAGCCCTCTGTCCAGTCATCTCTCTACTGATAATTGCTAGTCGATTAGGTGAATACAGGTTGTGTGTTTCAGGGACGGAGTTTCGAGCCTTCACGACTTCTTATGAGCTTGCAAATTGTGTATTTTTGTACAATTATTATTATTATTATTATTATTATTATTATTATTATTATTATTATTATTATTATTATAATTATTATTATGTTATTATAATAATAATAATAATTATTATTATTATTATTATTATTATTATTATTTTTATTATTATTATTATTATTATTATTATTATTATTTCTAATACGCGCGTCGGGGAGAAAGAACTAGTATTGTTAAACCCATGGGAACGCGCTGTACCCGAAAAGGGTTATACAGCTCCTGGGGGAATGTTAGGAAATCAGGTTTGATACGATGGAGGGAAGAGTAGCTCCAGTTACACAGATCACGAGCCCTTCACCAGCACCTCTACATACACAAGCAGCCTTTATGAGTTACAAGGTATTGCACCTGCGTCTTATGATCAGCGTACAAGCCATTCCTCTGGCACGATATACGCGGAGGTGACGCAAATGTCGCAGTAATATGTATGACAGACGCAGGAAAGTATATACGGGAAATGACTTTGAAGTTCAAATAATGGTATGAAATTTTCTCCAAAGTGGATAAAAAGCTTAGGAAATATTTGCAAATGTTAGTTATAATAGATTTTTAAGAAAATTATAAACCTGACTTCTCTCTCTCTCTTTTTTTCTCTCTCTGTCTCTGTCTCTCTCTCTCTCTCTCTCTCTCTCTCTCTCTCTCTCTCTCTCTCTCTCTCTCTCTCTCTCTCTCTCCCTGTCACACACCCAGGGAAGTGTCGTTCAACAAGAAAGGTGTGGGTTGCAACACACACACACACACACACACACACACACACACTGACAGCTGTCACCGGGTGATTGATGCAACTCACTTCAACTTGTGTGTTCTGTGGGTTGGTGGGGAGAGGTGCGATTGTAGATTCAATTACAGTTACTCCAAACCACGGTACGGATGGGACTTGAACTCGCGGCGAGTGAGTCGTAAAACTCCAGGTAACTGTTTATTTTTATAAAAATAATAAAAACAAAAAACAGTGGGTGAAACAATTCACCTTAAAAAAAAGATCCCGGTCTTACAAGAGGAATATTTTGACGACATTTCGATCCTTTCTGAATCACTGTGAACTGATAAAATTGTTACATGACAATCGTCCAGGATCGAAAGGGCTTTATAAGGCTCCTTTCTTACCTGCGTTTTTTTCTTGTTTTAGGAAAAATAGATTCGGATGCCTTTCACAAGAGGCAAACTCCAGATAGTTGCTAAAAAATAATACTCTACCATTTCGAAATTAAAATCGGCAAAAATGGCATCTACACGAGGAGGAGAGAGGAAGGATGGGTGAGAGATGATAATGGGTGAGATATGATAATGGGTGAGAGATGATAATGGGTGAGAGATGATGAGTAGCAGCTGTGGAACTATAGGAAATTTATGATGGATCAACAGACGCTCAATGGTGAGCATCATTCACAGATGAATATATCTGGAACACATCTGAACATAATAGAGAAAATAGATGATATTGTTGTGTAAATCTTATACAAGTTCTCTCTCTCTCTCTCTCTCTCTCTCTCTCTCTCTCTCTCTCTCTCTCTCTCTCTCTCACTCTATCTATCTATCTCTTGTTGTAGGTTTATGTGTTTATTCAACTGTAGGATATATTTGTACGTCCCTACATGCATACTAGTACAGCAATATTTACATACAGTGAGCTATTTTACAGAGCTCCTCCATATCACACAATTGTTCGTAAATGCAATTAAAAAATGGCATTCGACACTGAATAGTCCAAGGAAAGGCCTTCATTGTACGTGCTAGTCAGTTTCTTTCCAATCGCATTTACGAGAAACTGCACTAAATAGAGGAGTTTTATATTTATGTGTGTGTGTGTGTGTGTACTCACCTAATTGTGGTTGCAGGGGTCGAGACTCAGCTCCTGGCCCCGCCTCTTCGCTGTCCGCTACTGGGTCTCTGCTCTCCCTGCTCCATGAGCTTTATCATACCTCGTGTGTGTGTGTGTGTGTGTGTGTGTGTGTGTGTGTGTGTGTGTGTGTGTGTATGTGTGTGTGTGTTAATCTAGAAATACTTCACTTGACAAAGAATGTTAGTCCAGGAAGTTAGGATCAAAAGAATCACATAACGAATGAGGTTCGAAACCCAGGGAAGGCGAGTCCTCACACTCACAGACCAGAAGCAAATGTTGAACTAAGAAACACTGAACATCCTGAAAGTTGCAAAATGAACTTTCATAGCCATCTTTGGGGGAGTGAGAAGAAAAAATGGCTGCCGTTCGAGGTTTCGTGTTTTGCTCGTTGTTTCGTAATTTTCGGGGGTATGACAGTTAATAATGAAATGAAAGAGCTTAAAATTCTGTATATGACGGTAAATTTAAGGTATTGACGCGTCAACACTTTTCCGAGAAAATAATATTTTTTTTTTATTTCCGCAATTGACACTTAATCAATTTCTTTTTACGTCTTCTGGTATCTTTCTCGACGCCATTCATGTGGGAGAGTTCATGCCAAGTTTTTTTTGTTATGTGACGTACCACGTAGGCCTTTTCTACATATCAATATTTTTTTTTATGAAAATTTAAACCGCTGAGTCAAATTCGATATCTTGGTGACCAGCAACTTCAGCATTATAAACACATTCACTCTCAGCATCACCGTCTACATTACAGTCCCTCTCGTCTTCCACCAACATCATTTTCTCCAGCGTCAATAACAGGAATTGAGTGATCATCGTCTATGTCATGATCAGCAAAATCATCATCTTCATAAGAAATATTGCATGAAACAGAATTTGTGGGTGCAGTGAGGTATATATCTGAGAGACGTCCTGTTGTATATTTTAGAAACGTCCTGGTGTATATTTTAGAAACGTCCTGGTGTATATGTATATATTCTGATGAGTATATCTTTCTTGAAGTGTGTGAGTTGAGAGTAACAGTGCATGTACGTGTGGAAGGGTGCATATCTCAGTATATATATTCACTTCAGAGTTCACGTTACTCGCAATAGCTCATATTTGGAATTCAAGTATTCCTGATTGGTGGTGCACAAGTGACCTGCAGTCTTAATGGTCCTCGTGTGTCAATAGGCTTGAAGCCCAAGTAACCGACCAACCAACTGAATGTCTCTCTGGTTAGGTCTTGAAGATCTGGAGACCTTCGCAGCAATTTCCTGAAGAACGGGAAACGCCTCTAGTTATTTTTCTGAAGATCTGAAGATTCTTTTTCGCCATTTCCTGAAGATCTAGAGGTGTCTCTAACCATTTCCTAAAGAACTGAAGATTCCCTTAGCTTTTTCCTGAGGAACTGTAGACGCTCATACCCATTTCTTGAACATCTGATGGCCGCTTTTTTTTGGAAAACTGTAAAACGCTATTTTGCCACTTTCTGGAAATATTCAAGTGATGCCACTTTGGGAACTATTATCTAATCTGGAGAGAGCGAAGTTCCAGGCAAGGACATCAACCTTCCTCGCCCCATGCCCCTTCCCACCACCAGCATCACCTCTGAACATTGCACCCAGGTCCTGCAACCACTGAGAGGATGCCCTCCAGGTACAGGTTCTACGAGTACTGAGGTACTGGTGAATGTTCCTGAGCATCTTGTCCACTCTTATCGTGACCCCCATCTCTCTCTCTCTCTCTCTCTTGACCACCCAAACCACAAATCCCTCCAACCTCCCCAAAGCACCAGCCACTCCTTTCCCTACCCACATGAGGTAATACTGGCTCGGTTATGGTATAATATCTTTACTTGAGACTGTGCAAGGAAATGATATATATATATATATATATATATATATATATATATATATATATATATAGGTGCAAATTGTGGGACCCATAGCCTCGGAGAAGTGGATGAAAAGACTTCAAGGAAGAATATTTGGATTTCTTCCTGAAGTCATTTGAATATTCCACTTCCCCTACCACCCAATCTTTTTTTTTTTTTTTTTACCAATAGGTATATTTTATTTCATAATATGGTACAAAAGATTTAAGAGATACATTGTTGATATAAATATGGCATATACAGTACACGAGGTGTAGAGATACATGTCTAGTACATATTGTTACATGTTTGTCACCGATTATAATGCGAAAATCTCATCCAGCTCCTCTGAGCTGGGGCGCGTCCCAGAATACAGCATGCATTACCCTCTGAACAGCAGCGCTGAGTCGCTGGAACAGAAAAAAAAAAAAAAAATATATATATATATATATATATATATATATATATATATATATATATATATATATATATATATATATATATATATATATATATATATATGGATTTGACAGTTAAAAATAGGAGAGGAGAGTTATGAAATCGAGAGTTAGAGGTATCGGGAAGGGGAAGGGAATATTTTGAGGAATTGTTAAATGTTGATGAAGACAGGGAAGCTGTGATTTCTTGTATAGGGCAAGGAGGAATATCATCTTGTAGGAGTGAGGTGGAGCCAGTTGTGAGTGTGGGGGAAGTTCGTGGGGCAGTGGGTAGAATGAAAGGGGGTAATGCAGCTGGGATTGATGGGATAAAGATAGAAATGTTAAAAGCAGGTGGGGATATAGTTTTGGAGTGGTTGGTGCTATTATTTAATAAATGTATGGAAGATGGTAAGGTACCTAAGGACTGGCAGAGAGCGTGTATTGTTCCTTTGTATAAAGGCAAAGGGGACAAAAGAGAGTGCAAAAATAATAGGGGAATAAGTCTATTAAGGATACCTGGTAAAGTGTATGGTAGAGTTATTATTGAAAGAATTAAGAGTAAGACGGAAAGCAGGATAGCAGATGAACAAGGGGGCTTTAGGAAAGGTAGGGGGTGTGTAGACCAAGTGTTTACTGTGAAACATATAGGTGAACAGTATTTGGATAAGGGTAAAGAGGTTTTTGTGGTATTTATGAATTTGGAAAAGGCATATGACAGGGTGGATAGGGGGGTAATGTGGCAGATGTTGCAGGTGTATGGAATAGGAGGTAGGTTACTGAAAGCAGTGAAGAGCTTTCATGAGGATAGGGAGGCTCAGGTTAGAGTGTATGACCACCGTGCTGCTATGTTGTCGTCGCCGTTGTAGTCGTTGTCGTCGCTGTTGTTGTTGTTTGTTTGGTGTTTGTTTGTTGTTGATGGCGGCGTGCCAACACTTCCGGCAACCATGAACCTACTTCTCTCGCTCCCCTCACCTCATCCTCTTACACTACTTTCTCTTTCACCCTAGCTTCGTCCAGCTCTCTCTCTCTCTCTCTCTCTCTCTCTCTCTCTCTCTCTCTCTCTCTCTCTCTCTCTCTCTTTACAGTGTTTTACAAGGGTAGGTTAAGGATTCCTAACTTTATTTACAATCTGTCTCTCTCTCTCTCTCTCACTCTTCACAAAAACTGGTATTTCAGCTGTTCTTACTTTCATTTCTCCCATATTGTAGTTATCTGCCTCATCCATTGATAATATACTTCATGTTCACTTTTATTATGACATTGTTATTATAATATATTTGGGAAAACGCTAAACCTGCAAGGGATGTTTCAGTGCCTGGGACAAAGAGGCCATCAAATTTGATCCCAGGAAAGGAAGAACAGCTGCGAAAATAAAAAAAAAACTGTCAATTTACCAGTCAGTTGTTACGACAGAATTACACAAATAATCCGCACGTAAAAGAAAGGGGAGCTTACGACGACGTTTCGCTACGACTTAAAATAGTACTTCCAAAGTCACACAGCATTATTTTCCTTCCGAGAAATTGTACCTAATGGCTTATCTAACTGAATAAATTACAGCATGGAGACTCGAACATACACACAACACACGCTGCTCAGATGTACTAGCCTATTAAAAAGTCAAATATTTACTGCGATCTTTAGGGAATGATTCTCCGTGTGTCCACTTTGCGTGTTCAGTAGAAAGGAATGGGTGAAGATTCCTCACGAGAGCTTCTGGCAGCGGAGAGTTCGGAGGTCGCTAAAAGATCGTCAAAAAGCCAGGCCAGCAATAACGTCAAAGCCAGACCACCACTGACGTCATTGTCAGGCCAGTACTGATGCCAAAGCCAGGCCAGCACTGGTGTCAAGGCCAGGCAGCACTGATGTCAAAACCAGGCCAACATTGACTTTAAAGCGAGACCAACACTAACGCCAAAGCCAAGCCAATACTGACTTCGATTCGCTGTTTCTGGCTTTAGTTTTCCCTTTCACTGTTTACAATATATGATTCGAAGACGAGATACCTTCATTTTTCTTTTATTACTGTTATTATTATTATTATTATTATTATTATTATTATTATTATTATTATTATTATTATTATTGTGTTGATACCGTTTTTGTGTTGCTGTTGCTGTTGTTAGTGCTGCTGCTGTTGTTGTTGTTGATGCTGATGCAGTGTTGACACTGATGATGTATTGCACTGATAATATGTTGCACTGACGATATATCTTCACTGCTGCCACGTTGTAGCATATTGCAAGTTTGCATTGATGTCATGTTGACACTGATGCCATTTAGGCAGTGATGCAATCTGGGCAGGGATCCCATCTGGGCAATAATAACAGCTGGGCAGTAATAACAGCTTGGCAGGTAGACCATATGGCACTGATGACCTTGGTGAAAGGAAAGGTGGTCTCAGACCTCGGTAAAACGTCGTGACACGCGATAAATGTCACTTATAAGAAAGACTTTTAAATGGAACAAATAAGTGGAACTTAAAAGCAAACTTCGGCGAAGTTTTCACATGCCTTTAACACCGGATGATGTGCTGACAGTGTTAGTAACACCGGATGATGTGCTGACAGTGTTAGTAACACCGGATGATGTGCTGACAGTGTTAGTAACACCGGATGATGTGCTGACAGTGTTAGTAACACCGGATGATGTGCTGACAGTGTTAGTAACACGAGGTGATGTGTTGGACAGTGTTAGTAACACCAGTTGATGTGCTGACAGTGTTAGTAACACGAGGTGATGTGTTAGACAGTGTTAGTAACACCAGTTGATGTGTTAGAAAGTGTTAGTAACACCAGAGATGTGTTAGACAGTGTTAGTAACACCAGGTTATGTGTTAGACAGTGTAAGTAACACTAAGTGATGTGTTAGACAGTGTTAGTAACACCAGGTGATGTGTTAGACTGTTAGTAACACCAGGTGATGTGTTAGACAGTGTAAGTAACACTAAGTGATGTGTTAGATAGTATTAGTAACACCAGGTGATGTGTTAGACAGTGTTAGTAACACCAGTTGATGTGTTAGAAAGTGTTAGTAACACCAGGGATGTGTTAGACAGTGTTAGTAACACCAGGTGATGTGTTATATAGTGTAAGTAACACTAATTGATGTGTTAGCCAGTGTTAGTAACACCAGGTGATGTGTTAGACTGTTAGTAACACTAAGTGATGTGTTAGACAGTATTAGTAACACCAGGTGATGTGTTAGACAGTGCTAGTAACAACGAGGCAAGGTCACCCACTAAAGCAGGGTGCGTCACTTGGCCTTGGTGGGTCACCCTGCCTTAGTAGGTCACCCTACTTTGGAAGATCATCCTGTGTCACTCTGAGATCACCAGCTGGTAGTCTCAGCACTGCCGGTCTGCACTGCCTGAAATCCTGTAGTTGACCTGAAACTGAAGTCAAGATTCCTGTGCATCTCAGTCATACCTCAGAGTCAGTCAGCCGACGACCATCCGATGACGGAGGCATCCAATGGCCTACATGAGCATTTGTTTACACGGGAACCTAAAGGATATGACAGCTCAATACGTCTACTGTGTGTCTGAGGTCTACATGCTCTTCTGTATATTGACTGTACATTGAGTGATTTTTTGATGATGTTTATATATTTTTAGCATCATCGTGTTAATTTTGTCTTTGCATTTGATCTTAATTTCAGTTGTTTATTTACATTGCTATGAAATTAATTCACCTAACATTTGTTGTATTTTATGCGATTCTGATGATGCAATATGTATTTGTGAAACGTTAATCAATTAACAGTGTGTCAGTTCTGGTAAAAAAAAAAACATAAAAAAACAGTTGCTTTTATGATTCTTTGTTGTCTAAGCGAATTTAACACTCGCCTTTGACAGGAACACTGGCGCATCTTCTTCCCACATCTCAGGGGTAACGGTTTTGTAAAGACGTGTGATGCACCATTATTTAATGGCTTTCTGGGTCTCCATGTTATTAGCGTTTTCACTTCTTTCAAATTGTATCAGGTGAAAAAAAAATATAATACATAAACTACAACCTTTATCTCCAACACACAACCCTCAAAATCTTAAATTCACGATCCTCAAAGTTTCTTCCTTAGCAACCAGACTCGTAATCGCAATTCACTACCCTTTCCTTCCCCAGCTCCTAATGCCAGATTCCAATTCGTTATTTCCCCAACACCTACCTGAGTCATTAGCAGTGAAGAAGAAATGAAAGCAGCATTCTATCTTGGCACCGTCGGAAGCACTCTTAGAATGTTTATAAACAACCATTGCCTCGAGTCGTTGAACTTTCTCAGAACTGATTCACTTGATCTGTCTCCTTTGATGTAATGGCCTTGATACAGTTTTTGGTTTAATGTAAACATCGACTCCTACGTTACACTGTGGTGGAGGTTGAGGCGAAAAGTCGGTGTCAGACGCTGCTGGCAGCCGACACCGGCGTTGCTGCACTGGCAGGCGCCACACAAGGCACTCCACAGCATATATCCTCTCGATTTACACACAAATCATTACTATTTAGGAAGTACATCAGGATATTGCAGATACTTCAACAGCAGCAGAGCATCACACGTGGGTAAATGTACCCTGAAACTAGAGAAATTATAAAGGATTGAGACGAGACGAGTCCCGGAGCTATGGATTATAATCTGTGAGGACTGACGAAAGCAGCTTGATGAACTGGAGCTCAGAAGGAACAGGAGAGATATGATTATGAAGTACAAGATACTTAGATGACGAGAGGTGGGAAATGGAAATGAGAAGGAAGCAGAAATGGAAGTTAAATGAGTCACAGGGATGTTAGGAAATAATTCTTCACTCTGAGTGATGACAGGCACACTGACAGGCGGGAATACGCTTTTCAACCAAACTCATACAAGAGGCGAAGTCATGGGCTGAGATTCGACCCCTAGCAACCACAACTGACACACACACACACGGAAGTGAAGACCACTCCGGAATGAAGATCAAGCACTGATATATGATTGGGATTTCCGTTGAGTATAATTGAGTTTCTTTTTCATGGTGTAATTATCTCTTTTTAATTTGCGAGTCATGAGCTTAAGCTCTTGGTTCCGCCTCTCAACTTTCAACCAGCCTATAAGAATTTTTTGTATTTATACTTATCAAAAAGATATGATCGGCTTTCACAGCCTCCTAAGTATAAATTGTGTCCTATACCTCTGGGTGAGTTGAATCTATAATTTCTATCTATTCATGTCTATCATGGATATACCCCTTAGTATTGTGTATGTCGTTATCATATGCTCTCTTGTTTTGGGGTATTTCATGCGTGTGTGTGTATACTCACCGGGTGCTAGCACCCATGGGCCTCTTATCCACTTAACCTAAAAGTGAATACTAGGTCCAGCCTTGCTGGCTCACCCCCCTCCTCTTTCTTCGGTTATATCCCCTGTTATGTTGGCACAGAAGGTGTTCGATCACCACTTCCACCATCTTAGCCCTTTCTTGGCTCCTGTGTGGATCCCAGTTCTCCCTGTATATTTCCTTGTGGCTAAAATCTCATCAGATGTTTTGCATTGCTCATAAGGACTCTCCTTGCTGAAAAAAAACCACCTGTACGGGCGGGACTTGAACTCGCGGCAAGTGAGTTGTAAAACTCGTGAGTCATGATCTTCTTGCTACGTTTACTATGGTCTCCATCACTACTTTCCTATTGTTGTCTTATTCCTGTTCAATTCCTGCTAAGTGATGGGTTACACATCACTGCTATCATCATCTTGGGTCCCCAGTTTAGTGGCGCCTAATAACAATAATAATAATAATAATTTTATTAATAGGGGCTTTAATCAAAGTTATAGTACACAACACCGAACTCATATACATGCAGTGCAAGGTGACGTGGTAAGAACGCTTGGCTGTGCACCCACCTTGCTCTGCCCCTGTGGCTTCTTCGTTAAGGACTATACCTGAGCGGTTCCTGGTGGGAAGACAGTGCACTAGACGGCACCTGTGTCCGGAGCCAGGTAAGCCGGTGTGAGTCTGGCGCTCGCAACTCAGTCTGTGCCTGAATCTTGTCGTGAGAGGACGCTTCTTCTTCTGCTCTCGTGCTCTCCGCTTTCCCCCCCCCAAGTTGTTTACTGGATATTTTTACCGTTTGTCGACTGCTTAACAGGTATGGTTTCACATTGCTTACATGCCGTTATGCTTTCTCTAAAAATATATTTGTTTTTATCGGAATGTCTGTTGATTTAGCTCAGTGAAAGTGCCTGCTTACTCAAGTTTATTTATTACTATATAAACAGAGTTTAAAGAGATTTCTCCCCCTCGCTTGTTGGACACCCGGGAGAAAGAAGAGAAAGAATTCTCCGGCAAGAGAGAAAGTAAGAATGAGAGAAAGGAAGAAAGAGAGACACCTTAAATATTTTTGCACACACACGTAACATTTATATATATATATATATATATATATATATATATATATATATATATATATATATATATATATATATATATCCAAAACCTAGCAATATAGAAGGAAGTTATTTAGATTTTGGTGTTGATATAGTAGCTACCGAAGTTGTGATTGTGGTCTTGTCTTCCTAGATGTGACCTGCATCACGACTATCATGAGATTTACTCCAGTTAGAAAACAAGTATCTAATCTAGGTCTTTCTCTCTCTCCCTCCCTCCCTCTCCCTCTCTCCCTCTCTCCCTCCTCTCTCTCTCTCTGTCCTTTCTCCCCTTGCTTATTTCCTACACTTATATATATATATATATATATATATATATATATATATATATATATATAATGTAATGCAGTCACGGCTGGCTGCCATATCCGGGGTGGTGGTAGTAGAGACTGAGCTTCTCTTGATAATTTCGTTGACTTCATTGTGTCTAACATGCCAGACTTTGGTACGTGAGCATCTCGGACCATGCAGACTGTTATGGTCGACCACCACTTACGCTGAGTGTGCATAGGGTCAGCAAGGAGGAGAGCCACTGTGAGATATGAAGGGGCTGCGGTTCTAGACATGTGCCGGTTGCAGGGATGGTGACTGTTATGTTGAAAGTCTCCCAAGAGAAGTGAACTCACAGCTAAAAAAAAGTGCACTCTCTCACTTGTAGAGTTTGCACTCTCTAACATAGCTGCAATATCTTTTTCCATGCTGGAGCTTTCCCAAATGAACTGTTTGTGAACCAAAGTTTCAGCTTGTTTCATTGTATAATGCTGGTGTTAATGTATTTAATGTTGATGTACCTGGTGTTGATTTTCTCAGTGTTGATGTACCCAGCTACATCAGCGGCATCCTTGCGCAAGTGCCTCTAATATAGCTGGAATTATTCACTATTGCCACACTGGTTATGTATTCAAGTAGAATTTCCTTCACTAGCTCTTTAGATCTACTGGAGGCTGATAAGAAGGCTGGCAAGGAAATATATGTTGCACGTAAGCCCAGTCCTCCCTGACTGGAAGTGTGGCTTGCTCCCACTGCAATTCGTCCAGAAAAGGATTTAAGGCTTTTTTCTAGCATGAACTTTAGGAGGGAGCCGTACTCTCCTAGTTTGGGGCTGGCAAAGATTGGAGGGAATCATAAAACGTGAGGTAGCTTTGCAAGGAAAGGCTCCTGATGAGGAGTCAAAAAGACTTCATTGACATCAGTGTTACTCATCCTGGTTACCGTCTGCTTGAGGTCAAAGATTCTTTTCCAAAAATCTCACCAATAGCATTAGACTCAAGTGGAGTACCAAGAAGATCAATAACTCTCTCCTGACAGTGCAGCTGTGATTTGATCTATGGTGTGTTTGCAGGAGAATATCAGTTGGCATTTTGAAGGCATTGGGCAGAGTCCTACATTCCCTACTTGCTCTTTGATAATTCTGATGTCTTCAAGAAGGGATTCTGTGGTACCTGTTAGTGTACCATCATCAAAGATTCAGATATTGATCTCGCTGATCAGGTCCTAGATGACTCTTTGATGGTCAAGCAATAAAGAAGAACTGCAGGACATCTTCATCTGACTTCATTTCCAGCTTAAAAAGAGAAATTTTGAGCCACTGTTGTAACAAGAGTTTATAAATGGATAGTTTTAGGAAATGGTCATGAACTGCTCTGAGTACAACGGTCACTTTTGACTGAAATAAAGATATTTAGAAAATACAATTTGATTAGAGATTTCTGACACGAGAAGTTAGTGATGTTTACACCTGTAACATGAGACGCAGCCTTACGGGATCCTGAACCCCAGCTGCCTTGATCTCAGTGTGATGGCTGCATCACTTCTGCCTTGATCTCAGTGTGATGGCTGCATCACTTCTGCCTTGATCTCAGTGTGATGGCTGCATCACTTCTGCCTTGATCTCAGTGTGATGGCTGCATCACTTCTGCCTTGATCTCAGTGTTATGGCTGCATCACTTCTGCCTTGATCTCAGTGTAATGGCTGCATCACTTCTGCCTTGGCAACAAGGCAGCGTAAGGTGTTGCCAACAGCATTGGACCTAATTTCTTCATCCTTCTTTTTTATTGCACAGATGAATGCACCAAAGAAAAGAGAGACCTAACGGTCTTAGGAAAAAACACAGCGTACTGGAGACGCTCTACAACATCTCAGAATGCTGGGTTGAAGATTTGTTTGACATTTTGAACTGCTAATCCCTTGAAACCATCCGCAGATTCTAGAAGGAGAGACATGACAGCTTCGTACACTTCTGGTTCTTGGACCGTCACTGGATCTACTCTGGTGGTGTTAGCGTGAATATCATTGTTGTTGTTAGGAGCTCTAGGCGAATGATTGCCTTGTGGGACTTCGCCTGTAGTGGAGTCCCTGCAGGGCAATTATTTTATTGCTGATTATTAGTCAGATTGCTCGTGCAGTATTCCATTCTCTAATTTTCTTTCATTATATAGACACACTGAGAGGTTTGACTTTCACTTCATTGGTGAGTGTTTTTCTCGTAGTGAAAAATGATGACATGATTATTGTCTCTGGGGAATTCGTTTACGGTAATGACAGATGTTGCAGGGGACTTGACCCTCCTGGGTGGAATAGCCAACCTGGAATTTCCAAACATGAGGAGGTTGTACCATACTCAGGTGACTTGCGACCCATCAGTGACTTTTTTCGAAAGGTCAGTGAGTTTGGCATCAGCTTGAGTGGAAGCTCCTTTACGGCGGCCCGTGGCCTGGTAGAAAAAGTTCTCGCTTCACACGGTGAGGATCCGGGTTCGATTCCCGGCAAGGGTAGAAAAATTGGGTGTGTTTCCATACACCGGTTGTCTATGTTCATCCATCAGTAATAATGGGTACCTGGGTGTTAGTCGACTGGTGTGAGTCGCATCCTGGGACAAAATTGACCTAAATTGCCCGAAATGCTCTGCACAACAAGGGGTTTTCTGTGTAGTAGTGTCATTGATGTCAGCTAGGTCTGTATACAATGTACATGTACTTGAAGAAATAAAGATATTTTTATTATTATGTGTGACAGATTCCTAATAGATGTTAATGTGATTGCTTTTTAGAGACTATTAGTCGAGGTGAAACCTGAAGGGCTGGTATCTCTGCTTGCTGGGAGGGATTGTTGGTCGATGTTCTGTAAGGGAAGAAGAAGCCTACACACTGACCAGAGTTGTATCTAAGTTTGCAGGTTAAGTCAGGTCTCTTGTTGACACTCCTATGTCATATGCACTCCCGACACGTGCCACGATTCCCTTCCCTTCCCTGCAGGAACCTGGCAAGGATGTTTGGGAAGAGTAGGGAGTGGGGACCAGTAATAGTGTAAGGTACCAGGTGTGTGGGTGAACACCAGTGGTAGGGTGAGTGAGCGATGACTCAGACCGTAAGAGCAGAGCTTGGAAGACACAGGACCACCCTTGTTTACAGGTGGAGTTTACAGTGATTCAGGTATAAACAAACAAACAAAAAGAAAGGACTCATCGCCACTTCCTTTGAATATCTGGAGTTAATGATCGGATACGTATATATATATATATATATATAGGATGGGGTCCACCTCTGGTGTCAATTGTAGGACCCATTGCCTCGGAGAAGTGGATAAAAAGACTTCAAGGAAGAATATTTAGATTTCTTTCTGAAGCCATTTGAATATTCCACTTCCCCTACCACCCCATCTTTTTTTACAAACTTTATTTCAAGACAAATACAATGGGAGTAAAACAACATATATATATATATATATATATATATATATATATATATATATATATATATATATATATATATATATATATATATATATATATATATATGTATATATATATATAAAATTATATATATATATATATATATATATATATATATATATATATATATATATATATATAATATATATATATATATATATATATATATATATATATATATATATATATATATATATATATATATATATATATACATACACTTTACGATTCTCAAACGAGTGAAATTGCTTGAAAACATTATCTCTCAGTCCACTCCGGGATTCGAACCTGCGCACTCTGCATCACAGTACGCAGTACTTTTGCCACACAGCCAAATCCTAGAATAAGTACGGGCGCCTAGCCAGAGCTAGACGGGGTATCCCATACTCCGGAGTACAAGGCTTCTGATCAGCTGTTTCAACAAATCCTGCCACATACAGTGAACCTGTAAATATATTTTGGAATGTTTAACAATTAGCAAACGATTGCCAGGTAGGTACATCAACACTGGGTAAATCAACACCAGGTACCTTAGCACCAGGTACCGCAACACCAGGTACATCAACACCAAGTACCTCAACACCAGGTACCGCAATACCAGGTACCTTAACACCAGGTACATCAACACCAGGTACCTCAACACCAGGTACATCAACACCAGGTACCTCAACACCAGGTACCTCAACACCAGGTACCGCAACACCAGGTACATCAATAGTTTTTTTTCCTCCTCTAGTAGCAAACTTACCTATTTTGTCAGGATAATTGGGAACAATTACCTTGTAAGTGCCTAGTCAGTTTTCCTTCTTTCTGCACATGTTTTTGTGGTAAAACATATATTACAGAGGTTACAGTATCCAAACCACATTTTTTTTTTTTTTTGGTATCCTAACCTCAGGTCATTGGCAAAAATACTGCTGGCGAGGAATGTACCTGACCAACCGGGCTGTGGTTCGTACGTCAGTTTGCGTGCGGATAGCAGTAACAGCCTGGTTGATCAGACCCTGATCCACCATGAGGCCTGGTCTCAGACCGAGCCGCGGGGGCGCTGACCCCCGAAACCCTTTCCAGGTAAACTCCAGGTAAACATACACCTCACTGATGACTGTGATTGTTAATTGTCCGCCTTTCGCTCACAGCTACAATTTCAGAGTTCTTCCTGGGCGAATGTAAATACTTGGTCCCCAGGAGAGAATACACAAGTCGTAATACCGTGAACATGGTCATAGTACAATACCCGCAAGGCGAAACGTTTCGGAATAGTTACGTAACTGTTGAACGTGTGTCTTTCTTGTCTCAATGTCGACCCTTCAACAAGCACAAATATCCCGCAGTGTAGACTTCTCGCTTCAGTGTGATTGGTCAGTGGTCTAAATCGGACCGAAACGTCGTGTGTCTGAGTTTGAATAAGTGGTTTAGAAAACTGACAGGTTGATAAATGAGACACTTGGGGAAACACTTTGGTATCTATATTCTGGAAACGTTTCGCCAGTCAGTGGTTTCTTCAGTCCAGTGCAGAGAAACGGTGGAAGGTGAGTAGGAGTGTGAGGTAATCAGTCCCTCAGCCTGGAGTCGATGTGTTCAGTCCATCCCGTAGGTCGGACCTACTTCCACTAGTGGGTTTCTCCAGTGGCGACTCCGCCTACAACTGCTCCACCTCATGTCTCATCGTGTGTGTGTGTGTGTGTGTGTGTGTGTGTGTGTGTGTGTGTGTGTGTGTGTGTGTGTGTATGGGTGTGTGTGTGTGTGTGTGAGTGTGTATGTGTGTGTGTGTGTGTGTGTACTCAACTAGTTGTGGTTGCAGGGGTCGAGTCATAGCTCCTGGCCCCGCCTCTTCACTGGCCGCTACTGGGTCACTCTCCCTGCGTCATGAGCTTTATCATACCTCTTCTTAAAGCTATGTATGGAGCCTGCCTCCACTACGTCGCTTCCTAAACTATTCCACTTCCCGACCACTCTGTGACTGAAGAAATACTTCCTAACATCTCTGTGATTCATCTGAGTCTTCAACTTCCAACTGTGTCCCCTTGTTGCTGTGTCCCATCTCTGGAACATTCTGTCTCTGTCCACTTTGTCAATTCCTCTCAGTATCTTATATGTTGTTATCATGTCCCCCCTATCTCTCCTGTCCTCCAGTGTCGTCAGGTCGATTTCCCTTAACCTCTCCTCGTAGGACATACCCCTTAGCTCCGGGACTAGTCTTGTTGCAAACCTTTGCACTTTCTCTAGTTTCTTCACGTGCTTGGCTAGGTGTGGGTTCCAAACTGGTGCTGCATACTCCAGTATGGGCCTAACGTACACAGTGTACAGGGTCCTGAACGATTCCTTATTAAGATGTCGGAAGGCTGTTCTTAGGTTTGCTAGGCGCCCGTATGCTGCAGCAGTGATTTGGTTGATGTGCGCCTCAGGAGATGTGCCTGGTGTTATACTCACTCCAAGATCTTTTTCCTTGAGTGAGGTTTGTAGTCTCTGGCCCCCTAGACTGTACTCCGTCTGCGGTCTTCTTTGCCCTTCCCCAATCTTCATGACTTTGCACATGGTGGGGTTGAACTCCAGGAGCCAATTGCTGGACCAGGCTTGCAGCCTGTCTAGATCCCTTTGTAGTTCTGCCTGGTCCTCGTCCGTGTGTGTGTGTGTCTTTCTGTCTGTGTATGTGTGTGTGTGTGTGAGAGAGAGAAAATCGAGATGTCATCTAATCGAAAATACTGCTATAAAAATCTTATTTTTTAATAAATATCCATTTTTGCAGTTGTTATATGTATAAAATTAATATGGCCGTCACCCATATGGGTTTCCAGCTATAAGAAAAACCATTGAAAAAATGGAAATGGAAGGATGAAAGAAGTAATGAGAGAGGAAGGAACATTGAATGAATGGGGGCCGAAGGAAGGAAGAAGGGACTGGATAAACAGTAGTGGGACGAAGAACGAGGATGGATGGAAGAGGGGAGGTGGGATAGAAGGAGGAATGGATGAAAGGGACGGGGGCAAAGGGGAAGATGAAAGGGGAATGAATAAAAGGCGTGTAGCAAGGGGAAGCTAATCTGCATAAACTTTCCAGTTCACGAGGAGTGTTGGAATCTTTCCAAAGAGAGAGAGAGAGAAAATGGAGGAGGAGGATGGAGGTGTGAAGATGAAGGGGAAAGTAGGTGGAGAGAGAGAGAGATAGATAGATAGATAGATAGAGAGAGAGAGAGAGAGAGAGAGAGAGAGAGAGAGAGAGAGAGAGAGAGAGAGAGAGAGAGAGAGAGAGAGAGAGAGAGAGAGAGAGAGAGAGAGAGAGAGAGAGAGAGAGAGAGAGAGAGAGAGAGAGAGAGAGAGAGATGATACATGACAGTCTGTAGATACTTTCTACCTGGTAAGCCTTGCAGGTCATCACCACTCTGCAAGACCTGTAGTAGGCACCCACTGTTTACAATATATATACTTTAGACCCAAATGGAGTTTCTTACATTGCATAGCAACCCGGAACATTCTCTTAGCAAATTTGTCAGGATACGACTCATAAGAGCCGACTGTCACCCAGCTGCCTATTGTTAATAATAGGTAAACAGTGGCAGTGGGTGTAAGGAAAGCTTCCTCCCCACACGTTTCGCCTGACCCGTGTCTCGAACCCTAGCCCTTTTGATTGTGAGGAAAGAGTGTTGACCACTACGTTACGAGAGGTTGTCTTCATTCAACCAAATTAGGCAAATATTCGATAGTTACGGAGTGGGAACACAAAAAAGCCGTGTGTTTTCCCCACGTATTCCCCGGAAACACAGCTTTTGTTTCCATATGACATATTTACAGACGAAGATTTTATTTAACAACTGGATACTTCAGCAGTGTGCTACTGCCCTATTCTCTTTGATAGTTACACAGTGGGAACACAGGAAGAGCGATTGTGGGGAAGGAGTTACTATTAGGGAGGGGGGGGCAAGTTATTAGTGGGGCAGGGGCAAGTTATGTGGTGGTTGTGGAAGGCGGGGGTAGGTAAGGGAGGGGAAAGGTGGTAGCAGAGAGAGAATGGTCAAGATGAGTAGGAGTTGACCTCTCGGTTCACCAGAGTGAAAGTGAAGGGAAAGGGAAAATTTGAAAGAAGGGAGAGAGAGAGAGAGAGAGAGAGAGAGAGATTAAAACGGTAATAAATTATAAACAGACGATGGGTATTCACTTCATGGGGAATCTGAGATTAGCTCTTATTCACCCCATCTTAGCACTTTTACTCACCCCATCTTAGTACGTTGCCTCACTCAGCCATCACTAAAATTATCCCAAGGATAATTTACAGCCTTACAATAATAAATTTTTATATTATCATCATTATTATTATTATTATTATTATTATTATTATTATTATTATTATTATTATTATTATTATTATTATTATTATTATTATTATTATTATTATTATTATTACTATCATTATAATTTTTATATTGATGGGAAGCACTAAATCTGTAAGGGTCATGCAGCTGCCGAGGAAGGGAAAGGCTGGGGAAGGGCCATTATGTTTGATCCGAGGAAGGAAAGGGTAACCCCCAGTTTTATGGATCAAGAGCCCATTAGGATCATCTCTTTGAAGGAGAAGAACTTGGTGGAAGGGAAAAAGAATTGGATCACCTGGTGTTGCAGGCTCGATCCTTTGTCTGCTCTACTTAACATCGAAAGCCAAATTCAATGACCTGGTGTTGAATGACCTGGTGTTGAATGACCTGGTGTTGAATGACCTGGTGTTGAATGACCTGGTGTTGAATGACCTGGTGTTGAATGACCTGGTGTTGAATGACCTGGTATTGAATAACCTGGTGTTGAATGACCTGGTGTTGAATGACCTGGTATTGAATGACCTGGTGTTGAATGACCTGGTATTGAATAACCTGACAATGAATAATTTTTTTCACCGTTCAAAATGGTGTCAAAAATGCAGATAAACCTAAAATATCATAGTTTTGAATTACATTCAGGTCTTTAAAAAAGCATTTCAATGGGAAAATTTATCATCTCAATAATTTTGTTTTTAAGTGATTATTTCAAATTTTTTTTTTTTTTTTTTTTACACTTCTCGAGTCTGGAACAAATTTCTGCTGAAGTTGCTTAAATAAATACTTTGTTGGTGACCAGCCAGTACTGAGAGATGTGTGTGTAAATACTTTTGAAATTATATATGTGAAATGACTGCTGGAGGAGTAAGCCAGCTGAAGGCCTCGGTCAGATGACCAAAAGTTCCAGAGAGCCACAATAAGTTTATTTATGTACAGGTACACATAAACATAGTTACACAAATTACCATACGTAGTTACTTATTATAGGTAAATTACCCACTAGGATAACCCCAAAAAGTCAGACAAAGTGACGTGTTTCCAATGGGGTCCTTGTGCGTCGAGTGTCTCTTTTTGAAGAGAGAGAGAGACACCCAACTTGTCTCTTGCTTCTAAAGTTTGAAAGCTTATGAGAAGTAAGAATCAAGAAAGATATATTTTTTTTTTTTTGGCTCGCTGAAAATTACTGACAAGCTTTTAGCAATGAGACAAATTAACCACCTCTGAGAGTCAGTCTTTCTCTTATCATGCAATACTTTTTTCTACTTAGTAAAATTAATTCTATTTGACCTCTGATGACCTCAAATGCAATTTCTCTGATTTAAAACTATATTTCTCGCATCGTGAAATTATAATTATACTGAAAAAACAATAACTTTTCCCAAAAACGATAAACGTTCAATAATTTGGCTTGACTTAAACTTTTTGTACATTTTGGTTCCATCGTTTAGAGTATCAAATTGGAGACATCACTGATGTGTATATTTAATGCTTTTGAGGCTGCCTAGGTCAAACAAGAGGAATTTCCCCTTAATACAAATCCTTTATAAAAACAAAGTTCCAATATACATTTAGACATTCTTGTGACTTAAGGCCTGGTATACAATTTTTTTTTAATTTTGGCTCAAAAACTAACTTATCAGCCTAATTTAATTTCGCCAAAATTAAAGCAATACAATTTATTAAATTCTATCCAGTCCATTTTAAGCCAACTTGAATTTAATTGGTATTATTATATATAAATAAAATATGTTTAGTGATTTTAGCAGTGTTAATGCGGATTGTTTGGCCAGACGATCGTGGCTTTGTAAGCCAAGTCTGCAAGTTCTGTGTAAAAAGCGTAACATATATATTGATCTCAGAACTTGTGATCGAATCCCACAATTACTAAAATTACAATTATTAGTTTCACGTCGTTGCGAGGTTAGTTAAGTACATCTCTCTGACATTTAAATATATTAAGTTCACCATCACTCCTGTCTCAGCACCCCAGACCTCCCTCTCCCCACACTCACACGTACTCCCTCCCCACATCCAGACGTTCCCCTCCCCACACCCCCAACGTTCTGGGTTCTAATTCTTTTGTATTGGATACTGGCCAAGTCTGTGCTTGATGTGTTCACTCATTTGTTTGTCAGTGGTCATCGTACTCTAATTTCCCCGAGAGTACCTCTATGTAGCGACAGACCCACAACAATATTCCTAGTGCCAGGTCTTCATTCCAATTAGCAGAGGTGTGTTTGTTGTGTCTCGTCTTTAATTACAGGAGTAGAGAGGTATGTTTGTTGTGTCTCATCTTTAATTACAGTAGTAGAGAGGTATGTTTGTTGTGTCTCGTCTTTAATTACAGGAGTAGAGAGGTATGTTTGTTGTGTCTCGTCTTTAATTACAGGAGTAGAGAGGTATGTTTGTTGTGTCTCGTCTTTAATTACAGGAGTAGAGAGGTATGTTTGTTGTGTCTCATCTTTAATTACAGGAGTAGAGAGGTATGTTTGTTGTGTCTCATCTTTAATTACAGGAGTAGAGACGCATGCTTGTTGTGTCTCGTCTTTAATTACAGGAGTAGAGACGCATGCTTGTTGTGTCTCGTCTTTAATTACAGGAGTAGAGAGGTATGTTTGTTGTGTCTCGTCTTTAATTACAGGAGTAGAGAGGTATGTTTGTTGTGTCTCATCTTTAATTACAGGAGTAGAGACGCATGCTTGTTGTGTCTCATCTTTAATTACAGGAGTAGAGACGCATGCTTGTTGTGTCTCGTCTTTAATTACAGGAGTAGAAAGGTACGCTTCTGGTTTCCCGTCTTAGTTACAAGCGTAGAGGTATGCTTCTGGTGTTCCTTTCAATAAAATGTAAGAGATTTGGTATTCTGACTGTAAAATAATGAATTTTTAGTTAAAATATTTGAATTTTAGTAGTAAGCAGGAAATTTTCGGAAAAATCATAAATTTTCATCAGTTTCGACATATTTGTCTATTTTATTATTTTTGTGTGATCATGTATGACGTTATCATGTCTCCTCTTAAAGCGTGTTGTGAACATGTTCATAGTATTTTACTCTTTGGTACCCTGGTGTTAGTCGACATTTCATTTAAGGTATACACTCCGAGAGGTGTATTTGGGATTAAAATATTCTTGACTGGTGATATGCAGCTCGTTCAGTTAACAGACTTTAAACCTAACAAAGAAATAAGCCGCTCTGCTTATCTTTCTTGGGTAATCCTGGGGTAATAGCCTAGCGGTTAATAATGCAAAGGTAGCCTTCTCATATTCTGATAAAAAATATTGAACTTCCAAGAGCATTCGTGATTTCTCACATTATCAAGGAACTGTTCCTGTGTATAACTGACGTGAAAACTTGTACTGCTGAACGTACAGATATTGTAAAGGTGTCGTACAAGTTAAGTTAAAATAATAAAAAAGATTCCGGTAGATGAGCGAGGTGACCCACAACAACAGGTCTGGACGTCTCACGTGATGGCAGTAGTACTCATCTCGCTTCGACACCACTCTAGGAAAAATATACACATGTGTATAGAGAGAAGGGCCGGTGTATACCCGTTAGTGTAAGCATGTGCTCATGCGCATCTACCTACATACATGGATACATACATACATACACATATACACACGTATACATAGTCATTTCAGAGTAAAAAAAAAAATCTAATACCTGATCTTTAGTGTTTGTCATACAATCTCCAGAATGCTGACTAGAAACTAGTACAATTATTGCGTTATCATTATGAAATGATACCGGCCATCACTTGCTCAATGCTGGTTCAGCAGCTATGTGATGACTGATGCACTTTCATGACTGTGGATATATCATATCACATATATACCCAAGGACAGTAATTGATGTGTCTCAAGTTATCTCGAATACCCAGAGGAAGAGGTTGGTTTCTGAAGGACCTAAGAGCGGTGGCCGCGTCATGTTACGAATAATCTGATGCTAATTTGTGATCATGTGGGTTTTCACGAGATTCTGGAATGAAGTGAAGTCGGATAGGACAACATTCCATAACCAGCAACCAAGGAGACAGAGACAGACAGCTGGTTCACACGGGTGAACCAGCTGTTGTTGCTGCCTTGCCCCGCTGGAAGACATCGACTACTCCACCTTCACATGTCTTTGCCTCACCTGGTCTTCTTCCCTGGCAAAGAAATGAACACCAATAACAGGAAACCCAATTCATTCCCCTGTGGTACAGTGGCACCGCTGCAGAGGCTACTACTACCCTGCTACTTTTGCAATCAATTTTCAGTGATTTAACTTGAAATTGGTCACTCGGGAAGTGCAGAGTTGAATCAGGAACTCTTAGGGCAAGTAGTTTCTCGCCAAGAATTCCTAATGCATGTCTTGTACCTACCTAACAAGCAAGTCTATGGTCAACAGGAATATAATAGAATCATGTTTTATAAAAAAAATAATTTTGAAAATAATATGAATATTTCTTTTGGTTTATATAAATTGGATTCATTTATAATTAATAAAATTTGGGAAGAATTTAATTAAGGTACATTAGACAAAATTTTGGGTAGAATATAAGCTGTGTTTCACAGACTATCTACCTACATCATCATAAAAAGTCAGGTGTTGTTGTGGGGCAGTGAGGTGTTGTCTCGTCCTTATATGCCTTCCTGTTAACCTTTTATTTTTGTAGTTCCTTGATAATGTGAGAAGTGACGAAAGCGCTTGGAATTTCGCTATTCTTTCACAGTGGTTGTTCTGCATATTATATATATATATATATATATATATATATATATATATATATATATATATATATATATATATGTCGTGCCGATTAGGTAAAACTTGCGATTTTGGCTTAAATAGCAACGCTCACCTTGCCATATAAGACAAGTGAAAATTTGTGTATGCAATAATTTCGCCAAAATCATTCTGAACATAAGGAAAAAAATATATTTCAATGTGTTTGTTTATTATTAAATTAATGTTAACTTATTTAAAATATATTTAGTTGGGTTAGGCTAAATTAAATTGCGCTTGTTGTAATAAGGTTAGGTAGGTTTTCAAAGTTTCTCTTGGTACAAAATTATAAATTCTTACATTAACATAAATTAAAAAATATATCTTTAAACGTATAAGAGAAAATTTTAGAAAGGACTTAATTTTAGACGAGTTCTTGCTAATTGACCAGTTTTACCTAATCGGCATATATTATATATATATATATATATATATATATATATATATATATATATATATATATATATATATATATATCGTGCCGATTAGGTAAAACTTGATTTGGCTTAAATAGCAACGCTCACCTTGCCATATAAGACAAGTGAAAATTTTTGTATGCAATAATTTCACCAAAATCATTCTGAACATAACGAAAAAAAAATATTTCATTGTGTTTGTATATTATTAAATTAATGTTAACGTATCTAAAATATAGTTAGTTGGGTTAGGCTAAATTAAATTGCGCTTGTTGTAATAAGGTTAGGTAGGTTTTCAAAGTTTCTCTTGGTACAAAATTATAAATTCTTACATTAACATAAATGAAAAAATATATCTTTCAACGTATAAGAGAAAATTTTAGAAAGGACTTAATTTTAGATGAGTTCTTGCTAATTGACCAGTTTTACCTAATCGGCACGACATATATATATATATATATATATATATATATATATATATATATATATATATATATATATATATATATATATATATATATATATATATATTTCACTTTCCAATTTTGCCCTCAATTCATCATTCCTTTCCCACTTCTCCATATGTACCTATCTCTTTCACCTCTCTCCCTCTTCGTGTCTATTCGTATATCCCATTCTCCCTCCCTCGTGTTTTTTTTTATCTGGGTTTTTATAGTTAGTGAGCATGCGTGTTAAAGTGCTTTCACTTTCAACGCCTGGAACCTGGTTGACCAGTCCGCTATACCAGGAAGCAGGTGTGTGTGAGTGAGTGTGTGTACTCACCTTTTTGTACTCACCAATATGCGGTCGCAGAGGTCGAGTCATAGCTCCTGGCCCCGCCTCTTCGCTAGTCGCTACTAGGTAACTCTTTCCCAGCTCCAAGAGCCTTATCATACCTCTTCTTAAAGCTGTGTTGTGTGTTATTTATTTCTTTAAACACTTAGGATGAATGATTTTGAGCATTATGGTGGCAGGATTGATGGTAGCAGGAATGATGGTAGTAGGAATGATGGTGGCAGGAGTGATGGTAGCAGGAATGATGGTGGGAGGAATGATGGTAGTAGGAATGATGGTGGCAGGAGTGATGGTAGCATTAATGATGGTGGCAGGAATGATGGTAGCAGGAATTATGGTGGCAGGAATGATGGTAGCAAGAACGGTGGTGTCAGGAATGATAGTAGTAGGAATGATGGTGGCTGGAATGATGGAAGTAGGAATGATGATAGCAGGAATGATGGTGTCAGGAATAATGGTAGCAGGAATGATGAGGGCAGGAATGATGGTGGCAGAAATGATAATGACACAAATGATGGTGGTAAGAATGATGGTGGCAAGAATGATGGTGGCAAGAATGATGGTAGCAGAAATGATGGTGGTAGGAATGATGGTGGCAGAAATGATGGTGGGAGGAATGACGGTGGAAGGAATGATGGTGGAAGGAATGATGGTGGAAGAAATGTTGGTGGCAGGAATGATGATGGAAGGAATGATGGTGACTGGAATGATGGTGGAAGTAATGATGGTGGCAGGAATGATGGTAGCAGGAATGATGGAAGTAGGAATGATGGTAGCAGGAATGATGGTAGCAGGAATGATGGTGGCAGGAATGATGGTATCAGGAATAATGGTAGCAGAAATTATGGTGGCAGGAATGATGGTGGCAGGAATGATGGTGGCAGGAATGATGATAGTGGGAATGATGGTGGCAGGAATGATGGTGGTAGGAATGATTGTAGCAGGAATGATGGTAGTAGGAATAATGGTAGCAGGAATGATGGTAGCAGGAATGATGGAAGTAGGAATGATGGTAGCAGGAATGATGGTGGCAGGAATTATGGTAGCAGGAATTATGGTAGCAGGAATGATGGTAGTAGAAATGATGGTGGCAGGAATTATTGTAGCAGGAAGGATGGTAGCAGGAGTTATGGTAGTAGGAAAGATGGTAGTAGGAATGATGGTGGAAGGAATAATGGTGGTGGGAAAGATGGTGGAAGTAATGATGGTGGCAGGAATGATGGTCTCAGGAATGATGATGAAAGTAATGATGGTGGTGGGAATGATGGTGGAAGTAATGATGGTGGCAGGAATGATGGTGGCAGGAATGATAGTGACAGGAATGATGGTGGCAGGAATGATGGTGGAAGTAATGATGGTGGCATGAATGATGGTGGAAGTAATGATGGTTGTGGGAATGATGATGGAAGTAATGATAGTTACAGGAATGATAGTGGAAGTAATGATGGTGGCAAGAATGATGGTGGCAGGAATGATGGTTGAAGGAATGATGGTGGTAGGAATGATGATGGAAGTAATGATGGTGGAAGGAATGATGGTGGCGGGAATGATGATGGAAGTAATGATGGTGGAAGGAATGATGGTGGCGGGAATGATGATGGAAGTAATGATGGTGGAAGGAATGATGGTGGCGGGAATGATGATGGAAGTAATGATGGTGGGAGGAATGATGGTGGGAGGAATGATGGTGGAAGTAATGATGGAGGCAGGAATGATGGTGGAAGTAATGATGGTAGCAGGAATGATGGTGGCAGGAATGATGATGGAAGTAATGATGGTGGCAGGAATGATGGTGGCAGGAATGATGATAGAAGTAATGATGGTGGCAGGAATGATGGTGGCAGGAATGATGAAGGAAGCAATGATGGTGGCAGGAATGATGGTGGCAGGAATGATGGCAGAGAACATTTTCTTGTGTTCCCATTCCTCTTTTTTATATGAATTTTTATTATTATGATGTGAAAGGTTGATTCTTCTGTCTTATCGTTCTTTGTTTTGTATTTGTTGTTGTTGTTTGTTCGTTTTTTTATTGTTGTTATTGTTTGTTGATGTTTGTTGTAGTAATTGTTGTTATTGTTTTTTGATGTTTATAGTAGTAATTGTTGTTCCTTGATGTTATTGTTGCTATTGATAATGCAGTTATTGATGGTGTTGTTGATGTTGTTTGCTGCTTTTGCTTGTTGTTATTGATGTTGCTGTTATTATTATTATTGTTAATATTATTATTGTTTTTGCTGTCACATTGTTGTTGCTGTTTTGGTTGTTGTTATAGGTGCTGTTCTTCTTCGTCTCTTCTTCATGTTCTTCATGTTCTTCTCGACAACTGAGCATGTTGTTACCATGACAACTGAACATGTTGCTACCATGACAACTGAACATGTTGTTACCATGACAACTGAACATGTTGCTACCATGACAACTGAACATGTTGTTACCATGACAACTGAACATGTTGCTACCATGACAACTGAACATGTTGTTACCATGACAACTGAACATGTTGTTACCATGACAACTGAAGATGTTGTTACCTTGACAACTGAACATGTTGTTACCAAGACAACTGAACATGTTACCATGACAATTGAACATGTTACCATGACAACTGAACATGTTACCATGACAACTGAGCATGTTGTTACCATGACAACTGAACATGACGCCACCTTGACAACTGAAGATGACGCCACCATGACAACTGAACATGTTACCATGACAACTGAACATGACGCTACCATGACCACTGAACATGACGCCACCATGACAACTGAACATGACGCCACCATGACAACTGAACATGTTACCATGACAACTGAACATGACGCCACCATGACAACTGAACATGACGCCACCATGACAACTGAACATGACGCCACCATGACAACTGAACATGACGCTACCATAACAAC
This sequence comes from Cherax destructor, assembly GCA_009830355.1. Taxonomy (NCBI): domain Eukaryota; kingdom Metazoa; phylum Arthropoda; class Malacostraca; order Decapoda; family Parastacidae; genus Cherax; species Cherax destructor. The sequence goes on from WNWK01003617.1 coordinate 114,474, forward strand.
TGAACATGACGCCACCATGACAACTGAACATGACGCCACCATGACAACTGAACATGACGCCACCATGACAACTGAACATGACGCTACTATGACAACTGAACATGACGCTACCATGACAACCTGTCATGGTACTTCCGCTGATTCTCAACACCAACATGACCTTAACATTTCTTATCATCTGGTTTTGCCTCCGTACGGAGCAATTTACCGTGAGAAGGTCTTCCGTTTTCCATCCATTTCCGGGAGCGATGTTAGATGTTCTGAAAGTTGTGTCGGTGGGAGGGACGCTGCCGTCACTATCTTCACGCCAGTGTTCCGGCATCACCAACAGCCTGGATGGTCAACTATTGGGCTTACATTAGAGGACGGAGTGTCGAGCCTCCACTATTCTTTCCGTTGAATGGTTGACGTTTGTTTAGCGGTTCGTGAAAAAAGCAATATTATTTTTATTTATGTTCCTAGATCAGATAGTAATGAAAAAATAATAAATAGGAATAGTTGATTCAGTGTCATAATATATATATGTGTGTGTGTGTGTGTGTGTGTGTGTGTGTGTGTGTGTGTGTGTGTGTGTGTGTGTGTGTGTGTGTGTGTGTGTGTGTAATAAAATTACAGTAAACAGGTGATATTACAATATGCTGAACAACCACAGTCAAAAAAATAAAAATAGCAAAATTCCAAGCAATTTCGTGATTTCTCACATTATCAAGGAACAGTAAAAATAAAAGATCAACAGAAAGGCATATAAGGATGAGACGAGTTTTGTCCTTACATATATGCCTACAAAGACTACAGTGCCTACAAATACTACAGTGCCAACAAAGACTACAGTGCCGATGAAGACTATAGTGCCTATAAGGACTACAGTGCCTATAAAGACTACAAACCTCACTCAAGGAAAAGGATCTTGGAGTGTGTATAATACTGAGCACATCTCCAGAGGCGCACATCAACCAAATAACTGCTGCAGCATATGGGCGACAAGCGAACCTAAGAACAGCATTCCGACATCTCAGTGAGGAGTCGTTCCCGGCCCCTTTACACCGTGTATGTTAGGCCCATATTGGAGTATGCAGCACCAGTTTGGAACCTACAACTAGCCAAGCACGTCAGGAAATTAGAGAAAGTGCAAAGGTTTGCAGCCAGACTAGTCCCGGAGCTAAGGGGTATGTCCTACAAGGAGAGGTTAAGGGAACTCGAACTGAAGGCACTGGAGGACAGGAGAGATAGGGGGGATATGGTAACGACATATAAAATACTGAGAGAAATCGACAAGGTGGACAGAGACAGAATGTTCCAGAGATGGGACACAGCAACAAGGGGACACAGTTGGAAGTTGAAGACTCAGATGAATCACAGGGATGTTAGGAAGTATTTCTTTAGTCATAGAGTTGTCAGGAAGTGGAATAGTCTGGAGAGAGTGATGTAGTGGAGGCAGAATTCATACATCGCTTTAAAAAGAGGTATGCCAAACTCATGGAGCAGGGAGAGAGTGGACCTAATAGCGACCAGTGAAGAGGCGGAGCCAGGAGCGGTGAATCGACCCCTGCAACCACATTTAGGTGAGTACACACACACTCTGGGGCGAACTTTCTCCACATCTTGTACCTTAATTTTCTTCTCTGGGTCGCATTTGTAACCTTCTTTCATTTTTGTGCTATTTTTCTGCTCCAAATTAGGAAGTTACTGTGTTTGTTGTTGTTGTTGTTATTAGCGCTTTTTGTTGTAGTTGTTGTTGGTGTAGTTGTTGCTGATGAGTTTTTTGTTGCTGTCATAATTTTCTTCTTCTTCTTTGTTTTCTTCTTCTTCTTGTTCTCGTTCTTGTTCTTGTTCTTCTTGTTCTTCTTGTTCTTGTTCTTGTTGTTGTTGTTCTTCTTCTTCTTCTTCTTCTTCTTCTTCTTCTTTTATTATTATTATTATTATTATTATTATTATTATTATTATTATTATTATTATTATTATTATTATTATTATTATTTTTTTTTTTTTTTTTTTTTTTCAACAAGTCGGCCGTCTCCCACCGAGGCAGGGTGACCCAAAAAGAAAGAAAATCCCCAAAAAGAAAATACTTTCATCATCATTCAACACTTTCACCACACTCATACATAATCACTGTCTTTGCAGAGGAGCTCAGATACGACAGCTGAGAAAAGTCCCTCCCAGCTGTCACTATCTCAGACCCCTCCTTTAAAGTGCAGGCATTGTACTTCCCATTTCCAGGACTCAAGTCCAACTAAATCAATTAACTGGTTTTCCTGAATCCCTTCACAAAATGTTACCCTGCTCACACTCCAACAGATCGTCATGTCCCAAAAACCATTCGTCTCCATTCACTCCTATCTAACACGCTCACACATGCTTGCTGGAAGTCCAAGCCCCTCGCCCACAAAACCTCCTTTACCCCTTCCCTCCAACCTTTTCTAGGACGACCCCTACCCCGCCTTCCTTCCCCTACAGATTTATACGCTCTCCAAGTCATTCTACTTTGATCCATTCTCTCTAAATGACCAAACCACCTCAACAACCCCTCTTCAGCCCTCTGACAAATACTTTTAGTAACTCCACACCTTCTCCTAATTTCCACATTCCGAATTTTCTGCATAATATTTACACCACACATTGCCCTTAGACAGGACATCTCCACTGCCTCCAGCCTCCTCCTCGCTGCAGCATTTGCAACCCATGCTTCACACCCATATAAGAGTGTTGGTACCACTATACTTTCGTACTTTCCCCTTCTTTGCCTCCATGGATAACGTTTTTGTCTCCACAGATACCTCAATGCACCACTCACCTTTTTCCTTCATCAATTCTATGGTTAACCTCATCCTTCATAAACCCATCCGCTGACACGTCAACTCCCAAATATCTGAAAACATTTACTTCTTCCATAATCCCTCTCTCCAATGTGATATCCACTTTTTCTTTATTTAAATCGTTTGATACCCTCATCACCTTACTCTTATCTATGTTCACTTTTAACTTTCTACCTTTACACACTCTCCCAAACTCGTCAACTAACCTTTGCAACTTTTCTTTAGAATCTCCCATAAGCACAGTATCATCAGCAAAAAAGTAACTGTGTCAGCTCCCATTTTGCATTTAATTCTCCATAATTTAATCCCACCCCTCTCCCCAACACCCTAGCATTTACTTCTTTTACAACCCCATCTATAAATATATTAAACAACCATGGTGACATTACACATCCCTGTCTAAGACCTACTTTTACCGGGAAGTAATCTCCCTCTCTCCTACACACCCTAACCTGAGCCTCACTATCCTCATAAAAACTCTTTACAGCCTTCAGTAACTTACTACCTATTCCATACACTTGCAACATTTGCCACATTGCTCCCCTATCCACTCTATCATATGCCTTTTCTAAATCCATAAATGTAATAAAAACTTCTCTACCTTTATCTAAATACTGTTCACATATATGCTTCACTGTAAACACTTGATCTACACATCCCCTACCCACTCTAAAGCCTCCTTGCTCATCTGCAATCCTACTCTCTGTCTTACCTCTAATTCTTTCAATAATAACCCTGCCATACACTTTACCTGGTATACTCAGTAAACTTATTCCCTATAATTTTTACACTCTCTTTATCCCCCTTCCCTTTATATAAAGGAACTATACATGCTCTCTGCCAATCCCTAGGTACCTTCCCTCTTTCATACATTTATTAAACAAAAATACCAACCACTCCAGCACTATATCCCCCCCTGCTTTTAACATTTCTGTCATGATTCCGTCAATTCCAGCTGCTTTACTCCCTTTCATTCTAAAAGAATTATTATTATTATTATTATTAATATCATCGTTATTATTATTATTATTAGTCTTTTCATTACTAATTATCTTACCTTCATCCTTTTAATCTTTATGGTGTATTTTTTATATTTATTGTAATTCTCACACACATATAAACATGCACGTCCACACACATACACACACACACACACACACACACACACACACACACATACACACACACACACACACAAGGACTCGTTTAAGACACTGTACACCGTGTACGTCAGGCCCATACTAGAATATGCAGCACCAGTCTGGAACCCACACCTGGTCAAGCACGTAAAGAAACTAGAGAAAGTGCAAAGGTTTGCGACAAGGTTAGTTCCACAACTCAGGGGTCTGTCCTATGAAGAAAGGCTGAGGGAAATAGGACTAACAACACTGGAGGAAAGAAGGGTCAGAGGAGACATGATAACGACATACAAAATACTGCGGGGAATCGACAAGGTAGACAGTGACAGGATGTTCCAGAGAGGGAACACAGAAACAAGGGGACACAACTGGAAGCTGAAGACTCAGATGAGTCAAAGGGATGTTAGGAAGCATTTCTTCAGCCACAGAGTAGTCAGGAAGTGGAATAGTCTAGAGAAAGACATAGTGGAGGCAGGAACCATACACAGTTTTAAGACGAGGTATGATAAAGCTCATGGAGCAGGGAGAGCAGATACCCAGTAGCGGGCAGCGCAGAGGCGGGGCCAGGAGCTGAGTCTCGACCCCTGCAACCACAATTAGGTGAGTACAATTAGGTGAGTACATAAACACAATAAACACACGCACGCAATACACACACACCACACACACACACACACACACACACACACACACAATATGCACGCACAACACACACACACACAAAATACACACACACAATACACACACACACACATACGTCCCTGTTTGCAGATGATGTGAAGTTGATGAGAAGAATTTACTCAGACGAGGAGCAGGCTGAACTACAGAGGGATCTGGACAGGTTGCAGGCCTGGTCCAGCAACTGGCTCCTGGAGTTCAACCCCCACCAAGTGCAAAGTCATGAAGATTGAGGAAGGGCAAAGAAGACCACAGACGGAGTACAGTCTAGGGGGGCCAGAGCCTACAAACCTCACTCAAGGTAAAAGATCTTGTGGGTGAGTATAACACCGGGCACATCTCCTGAGGCGCACATCAAACAAATAACTGCTGCAGCATACGGGCGCCTAGCAAACCTAAGAACAGCATTCGGACATCTTAATAAGGAGTCACTCATGACCCTGTACACTGTGTACGTTAGGCCCATACTGGAGTATGCAGCGCCAGTTTGGAACCCCCACCTAGTCAAGCATGTAGGGAAACTAGAGAAAGTGCAATACTAGAAGGTGAATACCAGGCCCAATCTTGCTGGTTCATCCTCTCCTCTCTCTATCTGGTACTGTCCCTTACGTGTTGGTACATGAGGTTCTCCAGTACCACCTCCATCATCTTAGCCCTCCATGTTTCTGGGCCCCTATGTGGCTCCAGGTTATCCCAGTCTATTTCCTTGTGATTGAAGTCAATCATAATCAGTAGCTTCGCCCTGCTCACATGAGCCCTTCTGGCCACTTCAGCCAGTGTGTCAACCATCGCTCTGTTACTCTCATCATACTCTTGCTTTGGCCTCCTGCTGTTCTGTGGTGGGTTATACATCACTGCAATTACCACCTTGGGACTTCCAGACTGAAGTGTTCCTATTATCTAGTCTCTTGCTTCTCCTCTGTCTCCTCTCTCAAGCTTATCAATATCTCATTGGTTTTTGATGAGCAGTGCCACTCCTCCCCCTCTGTTCCCTCTATCTTTCCTCAGGATGTGATATCTCATTGGAAAGATGGCATTTGTTATCATTCCTGTGAGCTTGGTTTCTGTGAGAACTTTGTTGTCCGGTGATGCCTATTTGACTCTTTCATGCCACTCCTCCCACTTATTCGTTATTCCATCAGCATCGGTGTACCATAACTTCAGTTTCCTCTGCAACACTGTGTTCTGGAGGGTCTGTGAAGGTGGGGGACCTGGCAGTGTGCTGTGGGATTCTACAGTGTAGTGTGGGGTGGGGGCTGTACTTGTGGATTGTGGTTTGTGTTGGGATAGCATGTTTGGTTGTGGGATTCTGGAGGTTGTTCTGTGTGTGTTTTCGTTCGTTGCTCTGCCCTGCTCAGGTTGTCCTCTGCTGACTCTGTCCTTGTCTCTCTTCCTAGCTCCTTCCGTTTTTGTGTCCTCTCTCTCGGCTGCTGTAGTTCTGTTCTTGTTCTGTCTCGGTCTAGGAACACTCTCTATCTAGTATGTTGACGATTCCTTCCTTCCTGTGTGTGTTCGTGTGTGTGTTAGTTACCATTTTGTCCTAGGCACATGTCGATTAGACACTAGGCCTGTTGTATGTAGTGTGTGTGTGTGTGTGTGTGTGTGTGTGTGTGTGTGTGTGTGTGTGTGTGTGTGTGTGTGTGTGTAATGAAACACTTCGAAATGTTTCGGCCAAGCCGGGAATTGAACCCGGGCCCTCCGTGCGTGAAGCAAGAGCGCTAGCCACCATGCCATCGGGGCGTGTGTGTGTGTGTGTACTCACCTATTTGTACTCACCTATTTGTGGTTGCAGGGGTCGAGTCATAGCTCCTGGCCCCGCCTCTTCACTGATTGCTACTAGGTCCTCTCTCTCCCTGCTCCATGAGCTTTATCAAACCTAATCTTAAAACTATGTATGGTTCCTGCCTCCACTATGTCGCTTTCTAAGCTATTCCACTTCCTGACAACTCTATGACTGAAGAAATACTTCCTAACATCCCTTTGACTCATAGGAGTCTTCAACTTCCAATTGTGACCCCTTGTTTCTGTGTCCCCTCTCTGGAACATCTTGTCTCTGTCCACCTTATCTATTCCTCGCAGTATTTTATATGTCGTTATCATGTCCTCTAGTGTCGTCAGGCCGATTTCCCTTAACCTTTCTTCGTAGGACAATCCCCTTAGCTCTGGGACTAGTCTTGTTGCAAACCTTTGCACTTTCTCTAATTTCTTGACGTGCTTGACCAGGTGTGGGTTCCAAACTGGTGCTGCATACTCCAGTATGGGCCTGACGTATATGGTATACAGAGTCTTGAATGATTCCTTGGTGAGGTATTGGAACGCTATTCTTAGGTTTGCCAGCCGCCCGTATGCTGCAGCAGTTATCTGATTGATGTGTGCCTCAGGAGATGTGCTCGGTATTATACTCACCCCAAGATCTTTTTCTTTGAGTGAGGTTTGCAGTCTTTGGCCACCTAGACTATACTCTGTCTGCGGTCTTCTTTGCCCTTCCCCGATATTCATGACTTTACATTTGGCAGGGTTAAATTCAAGGAGCCAGTTACTGGACCAGGCTTGCAGCCTGTCCAGGTCTCTTTGTAGTCCTGCCTGATCCTCGACTGATTTGATTCTTCTCATTAACTTCACATCATCTGCAAACAGGGACACTTCTGAGTCTATCCCTTCCGTTATGTCATTCACATATACCAAAAACAGTACAGGTCCTAGAACTGACCCTTGTGGAACTCCACTCGTCACAGGTGCCCACTCTGACATCTCGTCACGTACCATGACTCGTTGTTGCCTCTCTGTCAGATATTCTCTGATCCATTGCAGTGCTTTTCCTGTTACGTGTGCCTGATCCTCTAGCTTTTGCATTAATCTCTTGTGAGGAACTGTGTCGAACGCCTTCTTGCAGTCCAAAAAAATGCAGTCTATCCACCCCTCTCTCTCGTGTCTTACTTCTGTTACCTTGTCATAAAACTCCAGTAGGTTTGTGACACAAGATTTTCCTTTCCTGAAACCATGCTGGTTGTCGTTTATAAGCTTGTGTCTTTCTAGGTGCTCCACCATTCTCCTCCTGATGATCTTCTCCATGACTTTGCATACTATACACGTCAGTGACACAGGTCACTGAGTGTGTGTGTGTGTGTGTGTGTGTGTGTGTGTGTGTGTGATGGATGGATGGAGAGAGAGAGAGATGATAAATGTGATGTGATCAAAAACGCATCAGTCACGACTACAATGGGTAAACAGTTTTTTTTTTTTTTCTGTCAGACCTCATCCAGAGATAACCTCATACCCCCACCCCCCATTCCTCCCTTCCACCCCCACTCCACCCTCTCTCTACCCTCCACTCCACCCCTTCACCTCCCACTCCACCCCCACTCCACTCCACTCGGCCCCCTCCACCCCAACTCTACCTCTCCAGACCTCACCTTCAACACCAATCGAAAATCACACTTCCCCCTCTTCCCCTTTTCTACCCCTTCTCTCCTTCCCCTTATCTTCAACCAATCCTCTCTTCACTCCAACTATTATTACCTGCCATCCCCACTCCCTCACCTGCCTCCATTATCGAGGCTATCACTAACCACTACCTCTTTCACCTTATTTTCCCCTCCCTCTCTCCCCTCTCACGACCCTCCCCACACACACCACTCTACACCACCATGCCAATCATCATTATCATTATAATTATTAGCTTCATCATCATTCCCATTACACCATTTTCTGCCACCCTCACGACAGCACCTCCACACAAGTACCAAGGCACTACCACAGCACCACCGCAGCATCACCACAGCATCACCACAGCACCACCATAGCAACCCCGCACCACAGCCCCGCATCAGCACCACAGCACAGGCACAGCACCACAGCACAGGCACAGCACCACAGCACAGGCACAGCACCACAGCACAGGCACAGCACCACAGCACAGGCACAGCACCACAGCACAGGCACAGCACCACAGCACAGGCACAGCACCACAGCACAGGCACAGCACCACAGCACAGGACAGCACCACAGCACAGGCACAGCACCACAGCACAGGCACAGCACAGGCACAGCACAGGCACAGCACAGGCACAGCACAGGCACAGCACCACAGCACAGGCACAGCACCACAGCACAGGCACAGCACCACAGTAGCAACACAAAACTACTATCTCTCTCTCTCTCTCTAGCAAAAAAATAGCGTAAGGAACAAGTGGGACAGGTGTGATGTGTTACACTTTTGTAAGTGATGAAGTAATAGTGATTGTATTCTCTCTCTCCACACACACACACACACACACACACACACACACACACACACACACACACACACACACACATTTCTTCAGCCACAGAGTAGTCAGGAAGTGGAATAGTCTAGAGAAAGATATAGTGGAGGCAGGAACCATACATAGTTTTAAGACGAGGTATGATAAAGCTCATGGAGCAGGGAGAGCAGAGACCCAGTAGCGGACAGCGAAGAGGCGGGGCCAGGAGCTGAGTCTCGACCCCTGCAACCACAATTAGGTGAGTACAATTAGGTGAGTACACACACACACACACACACACACACAAACACTCGATAGTGTGAGGTTTAGTCTTCCTCTCTGGAGATTCATTCTCCCACCGCTCTTCCTGCATTATTATGGTGTGTGTGTGTGTGTCTTATCTTTCAGTCTCTCTGTCACCTCTCATCATCTGTTGCTTCCCGTTAAATATCTGAAGCTGCGCTTACCGTTGCCCCTCCCCTCTCTCTTGCCTGTTGTTGCTGTTAATTACTGCAGGCAGCACTCTCCTCAGTAAAACAGTCTGCCACCGTTCACACCACAGCCAAACAGTATGCCACCGTTCACACCACAGACCAACAGTCTGTCACCGTTCACACCACAGCCAAACAGTATGCCACCGTTCACACCACAGACCAACAGTCTGTCACCGTTCACACCACAGACCAACAGTATGCCAGCGTTCACACATCATTCAACGTTCTTCAACGTTTCCCACTGAGAGATACAGAACGGAAGCGGCTGTAGGTAGCAATACCCTCAAAACAATACAATCATTCAAGACAATACAATCATTCAAGACAAAACAGTTATTCAACACAATACAATCACTGAAGACAAAGTCACTGAAGACAACACAACAAATCACTCAAGACAACACAATCATTCTGACGACACAAACAATCGTTTAAGACACCACAATCATCCAAGACAACACAATCATCCAAGACAACACAATCATTCTAGACTTCACAAACCAGATAAACCAATCATAAAAAAACAGGGAGCAATAAGAGACACCCATAACTTTATTATTATTATTATTATTATTATTATTATTATATTATTATTATTATTATTATTATTATTATTATTATTATTATTATTATTATTATTATTATAGTTATTATTATCATCATTATTATATTCATAGGGAACAGTTGCACCCATAGGGGCTCATACAGGGCTTGGATAATAGGAAGTAGTTAGGTGTCATCCACGGTTCAGTAACCCTTCATCAGAACCTAAGCACCACCGAATGTGCCCACCTTCAGGGGTAACATGTCTGGTGGTTCCGCTGCTGGCCACGCAGAGTAGTGAGGATGGTTGTGTAGTGAACTAAGCTGTCAGGTCTCTAGTTCTCTGCTCTCGTGGAAAGCTGATTGCTGGGTTCGAGTCCTGGTTACGCCACAGTGTATATATATATATATATATATATATATATATATATATATATATATATATATATATATATATACATCTTGATATACCTTCTTCACTTAAGAATTTGAAAATCAAAGTTGTATTTAAAAATCTTGATACAGGAAGAAACAAAATCATTTATTTTTTTACCACTCTCGTTTAATTTACTTTTAAATGGCAGTACATAATTTGAATTATCTTATATTTTATATTAAATTTTTGATAAATATATTTTATTCTTTACAGGTATGTTGACGTATAACTGAGTTATTCAGGTACAGTGAGACCTTTATGTTTGTATATATTACTATGTAAAAGTATTTATATCCATTCACGAATGATGGTTACGGTGGGTTTTTTTTTGGAGTCAACTTTATTCGGTTGGAGACGGTATATGTGTGTATGTGTACTCACCTGTTGTGGTTGCAGGGGTCGATTCACAGCACCTGGCAGCCCTGCCATCTCGCTGGTCGCTATTTGGTCCACACTCTCCGTGTGTAAGAGCTTTATCGTGTGTATGTGTGTTCCAGGCTATATATAATAGTGCGTCTGTGTCTCAGGATATTTTAATCCGTATTTGAAGGATCAATGATTTTTTGTGACGGTGGTGTTGACATGCAGCCTAAATGACCCTCGTGTTGCCGATAAGATTGAAACCCATTAAACCAAGCATGTCGTTCGCGTGTTGGTTGGTCTCTTGAGTGTATTCTTCACTATTTACCTATTTGTCTTTGCAAGAGTAAAGCTCCAGCTCCTGGATCCTGACTCTTAACTTTACGAACAATTTCCAATCGCTACGATTTACAAACGGGTTGACTCACAGTATTTACGATTTACATATGTTCATACTGCGGCTCAGTGATTGTAAAACTTGAATTGGTTCCTGTGTCGCCCGGTGGAAGTGTGCGGGTTTTTAAGTGTAAATGTTTATTAGTGTAAGTGTTGATTAGTGTGGATGTTTGTAAAGTATAGATGTTTGTACGTGTAGATATTCTTTTAGTGTAAATGTTCGTAACTTTGGACGTTAATAAGTGGTGATGTTCGTAACTTAGAGCGTTTGAAAGTGCGTGTTGGATATGAGGTGCACAGTGAACTAGCTGCTCCAATGACAAATTCTAAAATTAATGCCAGTAGGCACTGCCACTTAGAGAACGGCCCTTACAAAAGCCACATTGACGAGTAGAGAGGCTATTGTGTGTCTCTATATACCACACCAAATATCTATTTACCAGATGTTTCATCAACTTGCAAACTGCATTGATTAGAGCAATGGGACGATAGTGTGAGGCATCATGGCCCGAAGTACCCGGTTACTTTCTCCTGCCACCATTATCGATCCAGGATCCAGATGAACCTGCCACCTTACTAACATTCCAAATTGGAAAAATGAAAGAAATACTTGTAACTGTATTTATCGCATATCCACTCTCAAAATAAGCCACAACAGCAGAGAGAGAGACCAAAGATCTCTCCAATATACACACAAAAAAATAGATTTGCAGTGCTCTTGCGATATCAAGGCCACATACTAAACAATGAATTCCTTGTCATGGTGTGATTAAGACCCACAGAAACTAACAACAATATATGTCATTTACTTTGACAGTCTCTGTTGACGAGATTAATTGGCCCCATTTTTGTCTTGGTGTGACATTCTGGATATTGTTGAAGGACGCTGCCCTCTGTATTGTTAAATGATGATACCCTTTGTATTGTTAGAATACAGTGCCCATTGTATTGTTAGAGAACGGTACTCTTTTATTGTTGGAGAACGGCACTTACACAGTGCAATAACGATTCAAAGCTTCCTCTAATAAAGATCAATATTGAAAGTTTGAAATCGATCGGGGTGAAGCATTCACGAATTAATGCAAGAAAAACCCGTTTCTTTAATAGTATTGGCAAAGTGACACCTTCATGACCCAAAATCAATTAAAACTTTCTAAATGAGATACTTCAACGTTTGGAGTTTGAAGCCAGTCAGAAGAGACATTCTCCAGATATTGCATGGTAACCAATTTTTTAAATGAAATAGGCAAATTTTGATATACTTACGCAGCTAAAGGTCAATGCAAACATATTTTTAGTAAACTCTATCATCACTGAAAGTTTGAAGTCAGTCTGAAGAAGCTTTCTCCAGTTATTATTCCTCGGAATCAGACGAGTCTGAGATTTATAACAGTTAAAAATATTGATAAACTTACACCCATAAAACCTAAACTTACAGAAATTCATCTTGTTCAAGCCATGAATTATCCAGTAATTATTGAAGCCGCTGAGGTGAGGTGTACTCGGATTTTGTCACAGCCAAAATAATACTCCATTTTAAAAACGGTGTTCAAAAATCTTCACCCACACGCTCAAATAACAATCCCAATTTTCTTATATGTCGGATACACTAGTAATTAAATTATGAAGCCGATAAGGAAAGGCGTTCCTCATGTGCCGCAGAAATTAATTCCGGGAAGGATCTATTATATGGACGGATTATAAAATGGGCCACTGAAAACAATATGAAATTCAGTGAAGAGAAATTTCAACTACTTAGATATGGGAAACTTGAGGAAATTAAAACTGTATCAGGGTATACAACAAATTGTAACCACACAATAGAACGAAAAACTAATGTGAAGAACCTGGGAGTGATAATGTCAGGATCTCACCTTCAAAGACCACAACAATGTATCTTTCGCATCTGCTAGAAAAATGATAGGATGGATAATGAGAATTTTCAAAACTAGGGACGCCAAACCCCTAATGATTCTCTTCAAATCGCTTGTTCTCTATAGGCTGGAATACTGCTGTACACTAACTGCCCCCCTTCAAGGCAGGCGAAATTGCTGACCTGGAGAGTGCACAGAGAACTTTCACGGCACACATAAGTACGATAAAGCACCTAAATTACTGGGAACGGTTGAAGTCCCTTGATTTGTATTCCCTGGAACGCAGGCGAAAAAGATACATGATAATATACACTTGGGAAATCCTAGAGGGATTAGTACCAAACTTGCACACTAAAATCACTCCCTATGGAAGCAAAAGACTCGGAAGAAGATGCAACATTCCCCCAATGAAAAGCAGGGGCGCCACGAGTACAGTAAGAGGCAACACAATAAGTGTTGGGTCCAAGACTGTTCAACTGCCTCCCAGCATACATAAGGGGAATTACTAATAGACCCCTGGCTGTCTTCAAGAAGGCACTGGACAGGCACCTAAAGTCAGTACCTGAACAGCAGTGCTGTGGCTCCTACGTTTGCTTGCGTTCGACCAGCAGTAACAGCCTGGTTGATCAGACCCTGATCCACCACGAGGCCTGGTCTGAGACCGAGCCGCGGGAGCGTTGACCCCCGAAACCCTCTCCAGGTAGAGGGCGCCAGTAGTTGCACAAACCTTCCCCTATGAGCAATAGTTTGATATCTTCATTGTTGAAACTTTTCGCCTACGCAGTAGCCTTCTTCAGCCAAATACAGAGTCAGCGAAACGTTTCAGTAATATAATAAAGATACCCAACTGTTGCACAGGTGACTTACTCATTAACTTATCAGTATTTTGTACCATTTTCAACAAACTTTCTCCCTAGTTACAGCGAACCAGTGATGAAAATATGAAGCCAAGCAAGCAAGGCATTCCCAGGTTATAGGCGAAAAACCTGAAGTAAGAATAAGATCAGGCGACCGCTTAAAGATACAACCTTCAGGGATACCTAAAATGTTTCTGGTTATTGTGCGTCCTTGGACGCGCTGACCCAGAACTTTCTTGTTGCCACCTCCAGGAACTCTCCTTCCCCATGGCTCGTAGTGCTTGTTACATTATAATGTTATATTTTTCTTAATTCTCTGACGGGTCTGTTTTCATATCTTATTTCTACCTTCTGAGTTGTTTCGTTCACTTCAGTAAGATTACCTTCAGTTTTTCCTGAGTTAAACTGATCGACCCTCGCTTGAATTTAGAAAGAGAGAGAGAGAGAGAGAGAGAGAGAGAGAGAGAGAGAGAGAGAGAGAGAGAGAGAGAGAGAGAGAGAGAGAGACGGGAGAAGGGGGTTAGAAGGATGCTGGAGATAAGGACAAACTTTATAGCACTAGTTACTGCGACCAGCAGCTGGTACTTCCAGGTAAGAAAATCTTGTGTTACCCGCACCCTTAATTGCGCCTCTACCTGTTAGGGCATACTAAGGGGCTCATTAAGGGCCGAGGAAGCCAGATTATATACATTACTGAACCAAGGGAAGAAAAAGGGCAGAGCTATAGATACCACAGCAACAGACATAGCCACAGACACCACAATAACAACACAGCTATAGACACAACAGCAACACACACCACGATTCTTCACCCAGCGACTTCACGGAATTTGAACTAGAAGAGAAACCTCAACAAAAATAATTTCCCACTGCAAGTTCAACACACAGGATTATTCTGTGTCACACACGTCACCTTGCAACCACAGAGGCACCAGCTCGCCTTGCAACCACAGAGGCACCAGCTCGCCTTGCAACCACAGAGGCACCAGCTCGCCCAGACACCAGCGAAATCTCAATTGTCACGACGTTTAAAACGACGATAATACGACGATTCTTTGAAGTGAAAAATACCACCGCAGTTTCGAAAGGAAAGTTTGTTATAGATTTCCTTCGTGCCGATGGAGCAAGGCGAGACGATAATGGTGGGTTAAAGTCAGGTCAGGTGATATCAGTTGAGGGAAAAACCACGTTCCTGCTAACAGAGGTTAAGAGGTAGAAATCTGTTTTTTGTTTCTTTGAAAAAGAAAGAGAGAGAGAGATAGTAGGGGATAGCACAGGCAAAAAATATTCAAGTTTGCTTTTTGCGATTCAGAGTTAAAAAAAAAAAAGATCGCAATCAAATCTCTCCTCTTTTTTACAATATATATTTTTTTAACCTGAATTACAGTGAATGAAGATTGAAAATTATGATACTCTGCGTTTTAGAGTGTTATATCGGAAAATATGAAGCTCTCCAGGAGCTTTGTTGCCAAGCTTGACAAAGCTTCAGGGGAGAGCGAAACGTTGCCGCAACAAAATATCATATAATCGGTAATCCTACCAACATTATTACAGAGTAACACTCGCTACAGCTATAAATCAGAACATTAATTCTGTTTAAAGAAATGCAGAGGTCGCGTTAACACACCAACTAATGTCGAGATAGAATTAGTCAAAGATCATTTTTTTATTAATGACGAAATAAACAACAAAGTCAAGTGATTGATAATGAGTGATAATGATTTCATAGAGTTTACAACTTATGTTTCCAGTGTTGAGAGTAATCATCTTGTCTCAGTGATAAAGAACAATGCACAGACCGTCCTTGCACTGAATGCGTTTACCCGGAGCTCTTAGCGTTTCATAACCTGGGATACACGTTTAATCCTTCTGGTTCTCCCTTAAAGTTATTTATCGTTTTTCTTATAGAAGTTCAACATTTCCTCATTATGAGAAACTTTCAAAAACTTATCTTCTAGGGACATACTGGATCCTCGTAAGAAAGATTTAGATTGTTTTAAGAACGCTACCAAATTTAGTTTCGGATTCCTTCTATTCCTTTGATAATATGGTATTCCTGGAGAATGCCTGGAGAGGGTTTCAGGGGTCAACGCTCCCGCGGCTCGGTCTGAGACAAGGCCTCGTGCTGGATCAGTGTCTGATCAACCAGGCTGTTACTGCTGGTCATACGCAAACTGACGTACGAACCACAGCCTGGCTGGTCAGGTACCGACTTTAGGTGTCTGTCCAGTGCCTTCTTGAAGACAGCCAGGGGTCTATTGGTAATCCCCCTTATGTATGCTGGGAGGCAGTTGAACAATCTTGGGCTCCTGACACTTATTGTGTTGCCTCTCAGTGCATTCGTGGCGCCCCTGCTTTTCATTGGGGGAATGTTGCATCTCCTGCCAAGTCTTTTGCTTTTATAGGGAGTGATTTTCGTGTGCAAGTTTGGTACCAATCCTTCTAGGATTTTCCAAGTGTATATTATCATGTATCTTTCTCGCCTGCGTTCCAGGGAATACAAATCAAGGTACTTCAACCTTTCCCAGTAATTTAGGTGCTTTATCGTACTTATGTGTGCTGTGAAAGTTCTTTGTGCACTCGCCTGCCTTGAAGGGGGCAGTTAGTGTACAGCAGTATTCTAGTCTAGAGAGAACAAGCGATCTGAAAAGAATCATTATGGGCTTGACGTCCCTAGTTTTGAAGGTTCTCATTATCCATCCTATCATTTTTCTAGCAGATGCGGTAGATACATTGTTATGGTCCTTGAAGGTGAGATCCTCTGACATTATCACTCCCAGGTCCTTCATATTACTTTTTCGCTCTATTGTATGGTTAGAATTTGTTGTATACCCTGATACAGTTTTAATTTCCTCAAGTTTTCATTATCTGAGTAGCTGAGATTCTCTTCATTGAACTTCATATTGTTTTGAGTGGCCCATTTAAAGATTTGGTTGATGTCCACTTTGAGACTTGCGGTGTTTTCGATGGAGGTCACTGTCATGGCTCTTCGGGTGTCATCTGCAAAGGATGACACGGAGCTATGGATTACATCTCTGTCTATGTCAGATATGAGGATGAGCAATAGAATGGGAGCGAGTACTGTGCCTTGTGGAACAGAGCTTTTCACTGTAGCTGCCTCAGACTTTACTCTGTTTACTATTACTCTTTGTGTTCTATTTGTTAGGAAGTTATAGATACATCTACCAACTTTTCCTGTTATTCCTTTATCACGCATTTTCTGCGCTATTACACCATGGTCGCACTTGTCGAAGGCTCTAGCAGAGTCTGTGTATACTACATCTGCATTTTGTTTATCCTCTATAGCATCCAAGACTTTGTCATAGTTGTCCAGTAGCTGGGACAAGCAGGAGCGATCTGCTCTAAACCCGTGTTGCCCTGGGTTGTGTAATTGATGGGTATCTAGGTGGTTGGCGATCTTGCTTCTTAGAAAGCCTTTCAAAGATTTTTATATGTTATGTTAGTGCTATCAGTCTGTAGTTCTTTGCAATTGCTTTACTGCCACCTATGTAGAGTGGGGCTATGTCTGTTGTTTTTAGCGAGTGTGGGATGACCCCTCTGTCCATACTCCCTCTCCACAGAATGATGAAGGCACGTGACAGGGGCTTCTTGCAGTTCTTGATGAACCCGGAGTTCCATGAGTCCGGACCTGGGGCAGAATGCATTGGCATGTTATTTATTGCCTTTTCAAAGTCTTGTGATGTTAGGATAATATCAGTGATTTCTGAGATGATAAAATTTTGGGTCTCAGTCATAAAGAATTTATTTAGATTGTCGACTCTGCGTCTGGCTAACGGCTCGCTGAAAACTGAGTCGTATTGGGACTTTAGTATCTCACTCATTTCTTGGCTGTCATCTGTGTATGTTCCATCTCGCTTAAGCAGGGGCATAATACTGGATGTTGTTTTACCCTTAGATTTGGCATAAGAGAAGAAGTATTTTGTTTTTGTTTTTTTCAATTTTCTTTATTACTTTTAGTTCTTGAGATTCTTGTCTCCAGAAAGATTCCTTAAGCTTAAGTTCGATTTTTGCTATTTCTCTCACCAGTGCCTCATTTCGTATTTCAGATATATTGGCCCCTCTCAGCAGCTCTGTGATTCTTTGAATTCGCGTGGATAGAGAGCATCTCTCTCTTTCTAGTTTACACCTTCTCTTTCTTTTTCTTAATGGAATGTGCCTTGAGCAGACCTCAGACCTGCATATGTGTCTAATTTATCAACTTGTCGGTTCTCTGAACCATTCATCTACATTTGGAGGAGGTAAGGGATTACCAAAATTATTATCCAGAGGGCTGAGGAGAGGTTCTTGAGGTGATTCGGACATGTAGAGAGGAAGGAACAAAATAGAATGACTTCGAGAGTGTATAAATCTGTAGTGGAGGGAAGGCGGGGTAGGGGTCGTCCTAGGAAAGGTTGGAAGGAGGGGGCAAAAGAGTTTTGTGTGAAAGAGTCTTGGACTTCCAGCAATCATGCGTGAGCGTGTTAGATAGGAGCAAATGGAGACAAATGGTTTTAGGACTTGACGTGCTGTTGGAGTGTGAGCAAGGTATCATTTATGAAGGGATTCAGAGAAACCGGCAGGCCGGACTTGAGTCCTGGAGATGGGAAGTACAGTGTCTGCACTCTGAAGGAGGGGTGTTAATGTTGCAGTTTTATAACTGTAGTGTAACCGCGCCTCTGGCAAGACAGTGATGGAATGAATGATGATAAATGTGTCTTCTTTCTCGGGTCATCCTGCCTTGGTGGGAAAAGGTTATGGTAATAATAATAATAATAATAATAATAATAATAATAATAATAATAATAATAATAATAATAATAATAATATATAAATAGAGAGACAAGTCCAATATCATTATCTCAGTTTGTGATAATAAAAGAGTTTGTAATATAATCCAGTCAAGAAACATCCTGACCTTCATACATACATACATAATATACAAACCGGTGTAGTGTGTATAAAATATTTACATATATAGGGGGTGACAATGGACGAAAATACTCAAGTGTCATCCGTGAAAAACCTCTGTCGACAACACTAGTGCATTACTATTTACGTAGTCAATAGTTATATACAAGTTAATGATGCAACTGATTTTAGACGTGTGTCAGGCATCCAGCATTGGTAATACGTAGTGCGTCATGAAGTCCACGTTTGCAATATCGTAGCACATCACAAGAAAAGATTTGCTTTCCCTTGTATACAAACTTGCACACTCACGAGTATTTTATAAGTCACTAGAAAAAAGTATGGTAAGTATTCACGCGTCATCCTTTTTAATTTGCCGTTTCTGACAATGGTTGTGGGGTTGTTTCCTGACCTTTTTCCTCCCTCCTTGCGTCTTGTCTTCCCCTTCTTCCCCTCCTCCCCTTCCCTACCTTTCCCCTACCCCTTCCCTCCTATTTAGAAGGATGGATCTACTGGTGTAACAAGATTAGATATATATAATATCTACAAGTTAATGAGTAAGACATAGTCAACATCTGGGGTATGTTTATTGAGAGATGTTTCGCCCACCAAGGGCTGCGCATGTGCCTTAATCACCATACTGGTGCTGCAATATCTGCAGGGAGACACATCCCAACTGGGGTGCCTGCCATCATGGCTTGGAGTAAGGATGTGTATCTTGCTGAAGCCAGTACAGTACTGTGCTAACTGCGACCAACTAGTCAATTCCATAAAAAAAAACTTGTGCAAGTAGCAGTAGTAGTAGTCGTAGTAGTAGTAATAGTTGGAGTAGTAGCAATAGTAGTAGTAGTATTAGTAATACCAGTAGTAGTATTCGTAGAACCACCATCCCATCTCTAACAACCCACTCTCTACCACTGATACCACCCCATCTAATCACCCTCATCACCACTACCACCGCAACAACCACAACTACCAACACCCACGTTGCATAACATCCTACAATAAGAACATCCTCTGTAGAACTTTCCCCTACTCCTGTGCTTAAATCAAGAGAGTGTACCACTCAGTGACGCCCGCTGACCAGGAAGCAAGAGTGCGAGCATTTTAAAGAACCTGTCGACCATCCATTTCAGTAAAGGCTCTTATCACATCCTTAACGACAAGATTTCCGTCTTAACATGCTGTGCTCTATCCCAAACGGAGTAGAAAGTTCGGAGGAAAACCGTGCTGTGCTGTAAGAGGAGAGTTGAATACCCTTTTAGTGGATGGGGTGTGAAGT
Organism: Cherax destructor; assembly: GCA_009830355.1. NCBI lineage: Eukaryota > Metazoa > Arthropoda > Malacostraca > Decapoda > Parastacidae > Cherax > Cherax destructor. The sequence continues at coordinate 134,501 of WNWK01003617.1, forward strand.
TGAGATGGAAGGGAGCATCACCCCAGCTCCTCGCTCTCATTCCAGCTCTCCTAAAATGGGAAGGAAAGGAAATACTACGAAATACACAGAGTTATTATCCTAGAGTTATCCTGGGTTACTAACCCATGAGAACTCTAGTATAATAACTTGAATAGGATACTAATTTGAATAGTCTAGATATTATTATTATTACTATTGTTATTTCATCATTATTAATTATTATTATTATTATTTTTATTGTTATTATTATTAAAGTATATTATTATTATTATTATTATTATTATTATTATTATTATTATTATTATTATTATTACAAGTTATGACCTTCGAAGGTCATAACTTGTAAACCATTAGATCTAATCCGAGAAAGCAGATATGTAGCTCCAACTACTTGGACCAAGAGCACCAAGGCCTCTCCCTCAAAGTGTTTATCATTACAGTGAAGTCAGCAGCGCTGACGTCGCTAACGGTAGTGACGTCACAAAGAGAAAGCCAATGCCACAAAGAAAACGAAGTTACGGTAAATGTGCTGAGTTGATTAGCTAAAATTTACGAAATTGCTTAATTGATGTGTTAAATTTGTAAATTGATTTGCTAAATTTCCGAAGTCGATTTTTCTAAAATTGCTCAAATTGCTGAATTTGCTATAATTGCTAAATTAGTTTGTGAAAATTTCTAAACTGATTTGCTAAATTTGCTAAAATTACTAACCAGATTTGTTAAATGTGCTAAAATTACTAACCAGATTTGTTAAATTTGCTAAAATTAAACAGATTTGTTAAATTTCCTAAAATTACTAAAAAGATTTGTTAAATTTCTTAAAATTACTAAACAGATTTGTTAAATTTGCTAAAACTGCAAAACAGATCTGTCAAATTTGCGAAAATTACTAAATAAATTTGCTGGATGGGTTGATTAATGGTGTTTTTTAAAGTCTGTCGACTACAGGAGCGTCAACAATCAATACCACACATGAACCTTTTCAAACCACAAGTGCAATTAATGCGACATTTTTATTGTGGCAACGTTTCGCTCTCCAGGAGCTTTGTCAAGCCGTTAACAAAGCTCCCGTAGAGCGAAACGTTGCCACAATAAAATGTCGCATTAGTTGCACTTGTGTCCTACTAAACATATTGTCGGTTATTCTACCAACATTAATATACAAGAATACTGTAATCCCTAAAGTGGGAGATTTAAGATGGAGAATGAGACACATATGGGCATGTTTACTGAGGAAACGTTTCGCCACACAGTGGCTTCATCAGTCCAATACAATGGGATTTAAGTAAAATTTCAGCATATACACGCTGTGAGATATACACCTCTCGGGATATACAGAATATTCCGTGTTAAAAAAAAAAAAAAAACTGTTAAATTGATGAATTCTTAAGTTTGTAAATTTATTTTTAGTAAGTTTTTATAGAGTTAATTTAGGTACAAGTCCTTATAAGTACAATTATTATGTATAGTAACTTGCGAGAAAAACACAGGAGGAGTTGAATGACAGCTCTAGGCCTTTCGTGTTGCAGTCGATTGATTGATTGCAACACGAAGGGCCTAGATCTATCATTCAACTCCCCCTGTGGCTATTTAACATCTTTTGTAGTAGTGTCAATTACCTAGAATAATCCAAAAAAAAGTCAAAGTAATATTACCATTGGGGTCCTTTTGTTGATGTCACAAGGAGGTTGTGACATCAACCGTCTCTCGATGTCATTGAGATCAGTCGCAAAAAGTGCGGAAATGCGTGATTTACTGACATCAGCTGACGCAGCTGAGGGGAAACCATAAAAAATAGCGTAGTTACCCACGTTCTCTCTGGTGACGTCACAACGGGAAGTTGTGACAGAGAAAACGGAGCACCGTTACGCACTTGGCGTTGATGATGCCACATGATGGGGCGTTGATGGTGATGGTGCCACATGATGGAGCATTGATGGTGCCACATGATGGAGCATTGATGGTGCCACATGATGGAGCATTGATGGTGCCACATGATGGAGCATTGATGGTGCCACATGATGAGGAGTTGATGATGCCACATGATGGGGAGTTGATGGTGCCACATGATGAGGCGTTGATGGTGCCATATGATGGGGAGTTGATGGTGCCACATGATGAGTTGATGTTGCCACATGATGGGGCGTTGATGGTGCCACATGATGAGGCGTTGATGGTGCCACATGATGAAGCGTTGATGATGCCACATGATGGGGCGTTGATGGTGCCACATGATGGGGTGTTGATGTCACATGATGTGGCGTTGATGATGCCACATGATGGGTTGTTGATGATGCCACATAAGGGAGCGTTGAGAATGCCACATAATGGGGCGTTTAGGATGCCAAAGGCAATGGCGTTGATAACGCCACATGAAGATGCGTTTATGACGCCACATGCAGGGGCGTTGATGACTCCCAAGATTCCACAACATTTCTACATTAATCTTCCCATCGTCTGTCCTGCGATTAACCTCATCCAGTATAAATACTTCTACTGACATATCTATTTCAATTCACTCAAACAAAATCGCTTTCCCAATATTCCATTCTTATAATCTACATACATAAAGTTATCATCCTCGTCTTCGTCAAGTCACTTTCAACTTCAGTACGTCTTTTAACGCACCGAGTCTTTACATTACTCACAAACCTGCCATTAAACGCATTGAACTAGTCCCGTCATATATTTTGGTCTGATCCATTTTTACTGTAAAGTAAAAGTCTTCCTTTCCTATAAACTTTGGGTTTCACTCGTGCTCTGTTAAACTATGGGCTCTCTGCATGCACTCCCAAACGTCACCCATCTCTGCAGAGACAATATATCACACTGTAATATTAGGTTTTACGTAAGGTTTGCCAGGAAACTGGACAAGTGTTTCCTGACGCGGGTCTTAGTCATATGATGACCCACCACTGGAGCTTTTGGCCATCTGACCGAGGCCTTCCGCTGGCTTGCCGGTCCACCCCTTTAAAAATTAACGGTTATTATATTATATCTTTTGTCTTTGTCTCTAGCTTTGGACAGCTTGTCACCTACTTCACCCACTCATGACTGGGACGAGAGGCGGTGCAGCACTCTGAAAATTATGTTTGTCAATAGTCAAAGCAGAATAGAAAGTGTTACGCAGGACCGTACAGGGCCAAGGGATGAAGCCAAAGCAGGAAGGGATGACAGTCTGGTTACAAATGACAAGGAAGTCTGTGGGGAAGTGAGCAGCGAGGAGATGCAGTCTGTGGAGACGGGTAAAACACCGGAGAGATGAAATTAAGGTGACCAGCTGAGCATCGTTACCAGGAAACGAGTGCTGGGTTCAACCCATGGCAAGTGAGTCCACAAAAAAACACAAGCCAGTGCGTTACCCACTCGGCCAGGTGAGCGTCATTATATTAATGGTAAACAATACCGAGAAGTAGATAAGTAAGACACATGTACAACACGTGGATAACTTTACTGAAGAAACATTTCACCTGCTCGTCATTCTTCTTTGATCGAAACATTATGGTGCAGGATACTTAGTAAGGGTGAGGGACTGATCCCCTGATACCTACCTCTCCACTACCTCTGTTGTGTCCAGTACTTAAGGACTACTGAGGATTCTTAAAATATGTAAAGGACCTGCCAGATGGGCTCCAGCCTATTGTGTTTGTATAGTGACAATACAAAGCCACTGTAAGGAAGAGATCGAGAAAGAGCATAGACCTCAAAGATAATAACAACAATAATAATAATAATAATAATAATAATAATAATAATAATAATAATAATAATAATAACAACAACAACGACAACAACAGCTAATGTTGTGATAACTTATATTGCAAAAGAAAATAAAGAGATATTCGTATTCTCATTAAAGATGGTGGTAATGATTTACGTTAATCCTCTATTTTAGGGATTAAAATATTCTTGACAGGTTAACTTCGGCCTTAATATCCCTCGCAAAATCGATAGGCTTTAAAACCAAGTATGGAACCAACTGTAGCCACATGGGTTCTGACAGATTCCCAGTGTGTTAACCTCCGGCACTGTAGTACACCTGAAAAAATACACACGTTACACAACATGCGTCGAATGGCAAAACATTTCGCTCTGTGTGGAGCTTTATCACGTAATGAAGGTAAAGCTTTAAATAGTCTTGTCCGAATAAATGCTTATTTTTTCACTCTTGTCTGCAGTACACCAATTGTCTCCATACACAAAATGGTTGAAAAGAAAATTCGGTGAGAGTATCAGGTGAACATGTATGAGGATGTGATCTACAACTCTCTGGGAACAAAAACACGGAATTATTGGTAGAGGAGACTAAAGGATGGGACTAAATGACGGTAGTCAGTGACTCAAGATTAGATGTGCGTTCAGATGAACTAATGAAACGAATGATTCTTCACGGAATGGCAGTGAGAACTCCGTATGAGAGGTGACTTTCCTAGATGTGAGGACAGCTCTCTAGGCAATGTTGAGATAGAGTGCAGAGAGCTTTGTCTTCTGTGAGAACAGTACTCTAGACAGGAGAGAAGTACATGCATTAGAATGAAAATAGTACTTTATATATGAGTATGGGAAACCTCCTCCCATGATGTGAGAATCGTACTCTAGACTTCGACAAAATAAATTTTTATTGAGCCGAATAAACTGAAAAGACAGTCCCTAGAAGTGTGAGGTTCACCAGACAGAACAGAAGTGACTGTAGTACCTAAGATGCGAATGTATGAATTTAAAGCCAATGATATTTTTCAATGTAATGAGCAGGATTTAGCCTTGTGTGACTAAGTTGGATAAAGTTGCAAGTGGTCTACTAGAAAGAAATGGAATTTAGATCAAAGCAGGCAGAGTGACATATTGAGTTTGAGTTAGCAGGGCACCTTGCTGTCTAGTGGAGACAGTGGATGTGTATGTTTGAATTCATCTCCTGTAGGTGTATTCAGTTGTTTATCGGAGGTTAAACTTTAGTTACTGGGTTCCGCTTTAGTGTAAGAAAGGTAAGAAAGTGGTAAGAAAGGTAAGAAAATGGTAAGAAAGGTAAGAAGTGGTAAGAAAGGTAAGAAAATGGTAAGAAAGGTAAGAAAGGTAAGAAAATGGTAAGAAAGGTAAGAAAGTGGTAAGAAAGGTAAGAAAGTGGTAAGAAAGGTAAGAAAGTGGTAAGAAAGGTAAGAAAGTGGTAAGAAAGGTAAGAAAGTGGTAAGAAAGGTAAGAAAGTGGTAAGAAAGGTGTCGAACATGAGTAAGCATGTGTTGTGACCTGACCAGTCACCATTCACAGACGTAAGTCTGCTGCCAGATTTCCCTAACCTTGTATTAAGCTGGACCCATGCCAGGAAGAGGAGGAGGAGGAAGAGGGAAAGAAGGAGGAGGAAGAGGAAGAAGAGAAATAAATGGAGGAGTAGGAGGAGGAAAAGAAGGAGAGGAAGAAAATTAATCCCTGTCACATTCTAATCCCATCTATCTTCCCCAAAACAGCCAATCATCCATTCAAACCCACCTACTCACCCATTCACCCAACAACCCACTACCCTCCCACCTCAACGCTGACCTCCCAGTCCCCCCTCTTCCCGTTACCTCTTTGCCCTATCTTCCTCTTTTTTTCTTCTCTTCCCACTCTTTGCCTTCTCTCCCCTCTCTTTGCCTTCTCTCCCCTCTTTTTGCATTCTCTCCTCTCTCTTTGCATTATCTCCCTCTCTTTGCCTTCTCTCCCCTCTCTTTGCATTCTCCACTTCATTCACTGAGAAACACGAATGAAAAAAATACACATTCCATTTGAAAGGTCAGTCGTTGTTTACGTTCGCACTGACGGGGGGATCACAGATGTCTACAAACCCACGTTCCTCCGGCAAATGAAAATGATGACTTAAAATGTGCCCTTGAGGGAAGGAATGCTAATATTAGGTCTCTCTCTCTCTCTCTGAATGAATTTATATTCATCAAAATCACTGGAAAAACCTTCCATAAGACTCGTTGCACTGAAAAGAAACTCATCTTGACTGTCTACAAATATCGTGCTGAGTTTCCTTAAGTTTCCTTAGTTTCTCTGCGTCAGCCCTTGCTGACTCATCCATGGTTATCAAGGTTACAGAGGGAGTGAAGACAGACGTCTGTTGTCTACCTTGGTACCGCTGCTTCTCAAAGGACTTACGAGGTTAACTTAAGGGCCACTTTGATGGCACCTTCGTAAGTGGTAATCACATAGGTGGTAATCACATGGCGCTGAATTTACCTAGCGTATTCCACCCACGAATTCTCTCCACTAATCAACATAACGAAGAAGTTCAAATCGCAAAGGTCTGTTTTTAAGTTCAGGGATCGTGCACAGACGGTGTACACCTCTAGTGTTTCAAAAACACGCGTATGTACATCGCGTGCATCTCTGTACATTGATAAGCCGACTCAAGCGATCAAACTGCTGAGCATTTGGACTAAACAATCAGGCCCTGGTATTTGATGAACGAATTATCGTTCTCAGTCATCAGGAGACGTGGAAGATTCTTGATGCTTCGAACTGAAGCTACTTCCCGCTTCCTCGGACCAAACCTGACTACACTCCTATTTTCCCGGCGATGTATACCAATGTGTTTAGCACCGCCAGTTAATACTACCACTACCACCACCACTACTACTACTACTACTACTACTACTAATAATAATTAATTATTATTATTATTATTATTATTATTATTATTATTATTATTATTATTATTATTATTATTATTATTATTATTATTATGATTAGTGCTAATAATCTTTAGACATTTGAGTTGAGAACTTTCCATATATATATATATATATATATATATATATATATATATATATATATATATATATATATATATATATATATATATATATATACGTATATCCAAGTTCTTTGGGTTTACAATATTCCAGTCATGTGATATACGTTAATCTGGAAAGAGACTATTATGACACACTTGCACTTTCCACTCTAGCCCTCACCTTGCTCTCAGGTCATCATGCACCTGACGCAGGTCAAGACAGGTCACGCTGCAACAATTGCAAGGAAATAAATCGGTGTTCTGTTTCAACAGTTTGCCTCAGCAATCTCTACTTATATGAGCGTCAGATTTTGATGTGTTTGTCTCTGTACGTCAACGCCGGCGTCTACTGCATTTGTCTACTCCTTCAATACTTCCCTTTTCTGGGGCTAAGAAGCAGGTGGACGTAATAATGTTTGTAAACAGAAGGAAGTGGTATATAATTCTGACATGGCCAAAAAAAAAAAAAAACAGGGAAACGTTTTCCAAGGCATGTCGATAGATTTCTTTTTCATTCATTTTTCACTGGTTATAAGACTTTTTTTTCAATCTGAGAGGCTGCTTTGTCAATGAGCATTACGTAACGTGCGTGGTTATTGCGCTCAAGGATTGTTATATTCAGTGTATGCCGTTTTTGTGGTTTAATCTTGACCTTTGCTAAAATTGAGGGAGATCTGGAGTGTTTTTGTTTTAAGTGAGGAGTTTCTATTTCTTGTTTGATTTCTCTCTGAGTGAATGTCTAGCTGTCTGACCGTCTCTTACGCTGTCAGCGCCAATGACTGTCTGTCTTACTTCCTGGCCGCCTCTCTTATTATTGTATTTGCCCTAGATGCAGACACACACAAAAAAATATATATGTAGTTAGACGGGGAGAGGAGAGCAAGCGTGTAGCTGGTGAGGGGGACTGACCACCTCAAAACTACGTCTTCAAGGGTAAAGAACTGATTACATCGTCTTGACATCTCTACTGCTTCTGCTGCCTCCTCTGTACTCGACTGAAGATGCCTACTGTCTAGGCGAAACGTTTTGGAATTAAGGTACCTAACTGTTACGCATGTGTCTTACTTATCAACTTCTCGGTACTGTGTATCATTATCATATTCACAGTACCGTTGGCAACTACTTTACCATCTGTATATCTACAAATAAGCAAATAAGACACTTTGCTGGCTGTGAAATTTAATTGTATAGACGTTTCGTTTTCTCAATAAAAACGTTCAGCTGAATAAAATCCTCTGTAAGTCGCACTCATTAGCATGTCTCAGGAGACACTTTTGTTTACTACAGCCCAGGCCAGCTGTTGGATCTTGCCGTCCCTCGGAGATATGTTGGTGGTGTTGCTCAACGGGCCATCACATAAGTGTGACCCGTGTCAGGTCATCTCTGACGATCGCAGTAACGACAATTGGTCAGCTGGTCGTTGGTTGCACCGTCTCTGTGTCTTGTCCGCTCTGTTATTTTAGCTTCTTGGCTTTTAGTATAATGAATTAATCTTGACTTTGAGCTTTTTTTCTTTTCCACTTGGAAATGTTCAGCTGGCAGGGTAACAAAACACTCCTGTTACTGAATCCTCAACACGGGAATGATATTTCATCCTTTTCTCTGTGTTTCCTATTTCATTCCATCTCTCAGTCATCCATCTCTCAGTCATCCATCTCTCAGTCATCCATCTCTCAGTCATCCATCTCTCAGTCATCCATCTCTCAGTCATCCATCTCTTAGCACCCACCTCAAAGTATCTATATACGTTCACTTCCTCCATGCTCCGTCCTTCGAGTCCCACTTTAAGTCTTTTGTATCTAACACTTCTTCTTACTTTCAACATCTTAAAGAGACTCTGGTTACCGTGTTAGTCTTAGATAATAAAGAATTACTCGAAGGTATTTTAAAATTCTACTGTGCGTATCTTCTTTTGTGGTAATGGAGGACGCAGCACAAAACTGTACACACATTTACCAAAGCAGGAACACATTAAATTTTTACTAAACTTCACTATAAAATTTTATATCTTATAAATTAAAACTCAGAGGGAAGGTTCAAAAATTGAAGGCATAAAAGTTAATACTTTTAGTTGTTATAACGACACTAAAATTTTTGTACACTGGATAGGTATAGCTGAAGAGAATTTTGTGGTTTGGCCAGAGAATGTAGGTTTACTGAGGTTGTAAACAATTATTAGTATTATTATGACTGAGAGAATGTCCATAAATGATTATGCTCCATTTGACACTGTTTCACAAGTGAACGTAGCACTGCCAAACATTGGTATATATACATATATATATATATATATATATATATATATATATATATATATACATATATATATATATATATATATAATTATATATATATATATATATATATATATATATATATATTTATTTGTGTGTGTGTGTGTGTGTGTGTGTGTGTGTGTGTGTGTACTCACCTAGTTCTACTCACCTAGTTGTTGTTGCAGGGGTCGAGACATAGCCCCTGGCCCCGCCTTTTCACTGGCCGCTACTGGGTCACTCTCCCTGTGCCATGATCTTTATTATACCTCTTCTTAAAGCTATGTATGGAACCTGCCACTACATCGCTTCCCAAACTATTCCACTTCCCGACCACTCTGTGACTGAAGAAACACTTCCTAACATCCCTGTGATTCATCTGAGTCTTCAACTTCCAACTGTGTCCCCTTGTTGTTGTGTCCCATCTCTGGAACATTCCGTCCCTGTCCACCTTGTCAATTCCTCTCAATATTTTATATGTCGTTATCATGTCCTCCCTACCTCTCCTGTCCTCCAGTGTCGTCAGTGTACAGGGTCCTGAACGATTCCTTATTAAGATGTCGGAATGCTGTTCTTAGGTTTGCTAGGCGCCCATATGCTGCAGCAGTGATTTGGTTGATGTGCGCCTCAGGAGATGTGCCTGGTGTTATACTCACTCCAAGATCTTTTTCCTTGAGTAAGGTTTGTAGTCTCTGGCCCCCTAGACTGTACTCCGTCTGCGGTCTTCTTTGCCCTTCCCCAATCTTCCCCAGGAGCCAATCGCTGGACCAGGCTTGCAGCCTGTGTGTGTGTGTGTGTGTGTGTGTGTGTGTACGTGTGTGTGCGTGTGTGAGCGTGTGTGTGTGCTTGTGTATGTGTGCGTGTGTGTGTGCGTGTGTGTGTTTGTGTGTGTGTGTGTGTGTGTGTGTGTGCCGAATAGGTAAAATTAGTCATTTAAAATTAAGTCCTTTCTAAAATTTCCTCTTATACGTTTAAATATATATTTTTTGCATTTATGTTAATGTAAAAAATATAATAATTTTGAACCAAAAGAACCTTAGAAAACTTACCTAGCTTTATTATAACAAGCGTAATTTAATTTAGCCTAATCCAACTAAATATATTTTAGATAAGTTTACGATAATTTAATAATAAACAAACACAGTGAAATATATTTTTTTTACTTAGGTTCAGAATGATTTTTGCGAAATTATTGCATACACAAATTTATATCTTATAAATATATAGATACTTGACGAGTAGACGTGTCAGCAGATGGGTCTATGAAAGATGAGGTGAATCATAGAATTGACATAGGGAAAAAGGCGAGTGGTGCACTTAGGAGTCTGTGGAGACAAAGAACTTTGTCCATGGAAGCAAAGAGAGGAATGTATGAGAGTATAGTTATACCAACACTCTTATATGGGTGTGAAGCATGGGTGGTGAATGTTGCAACAAGGAGAAGGCTGGAGGCAGTGGAGATGTCATGTCTGAGGTAAGGGATTAACTAAACTATTATCCAGATGGCTGAGGAAGGGTTGTTGAGGTAGTTCGGACATGTAGAGAGGATGGAACAAAATAGAATAACTTCGAGAGTGTATAACTCTGTAGTGGAGGGAAGGCGGGGTAGGATCAGCCTAGGAAAAGTTGGAGGGAGGGGGTAAAGGAAGATTTGTGTGCGAGGGGCTTGGACTTCCAGCAATTATGCGTGAGCATATTTGATAAGAGTGAATGGAGACAAGTGGACTTGACGTGCTGTTGGAGTGTGAGCAAGGTAACATCTATGAAGGGATTCAGGGAAACAGGCATGCCGGACTTGAGTCCTGGAGATGAGAAGTGCAGTGTCTGCACTCTGAAGGAGGGGTGTTAATGTTGCAGTTTTATAACTGTAGTGTAACCGCGCCTCTGGCAAGACAGTGATGGAGTGAATGATGATGAAAGTTTTTCTTTTTCGGGCCACCCTGCCTTGGTGGGAGACGGCCGATGTGTTTATATATATATATATATATATATATATTTCGTGCCGAATAGGTAAAACTTGCGATTTTGGCTTAAATAGCCACGGTCTTCTTGCCGAATATGACAAGCGAAAATTTGTGTATGTAATAATTTCACAAAAATCATTCTGAACCTAACGAAAAAAAAAATATTTCTTTGTGTTTGCTTATTAAATTATTGTAAACTTATCTAAAATATATTTAGTTGGATCAGGCTAAATTAAATTGCGCTTGGTTATAATAAAGTTAGGTAAGTTTTCCAAGGTTCTTTTGTTACAAAACTATTAATTTTTGCATTAACATAAATTAAAAAAATATATATAAAATGTATGGGATGGTTATCACTGAAATTTTTGTTTTGACTTCAAGGTGTTGTTGACGTGTGATGAAGGTGACACAACCCAGCCACCTAAAATACACACTTAGAAAAAGAACTGTACTAATTCTCAGCGATTAACAGTTTGTTGAGGAGGGAGGGAGGAGGGAGGGGGAGGAGGGAGGGAGGGAAGGAAGAGGGAGGAGTGGAACGAAGGTAGGAAGGAAGGAAAGAAGGAGTGAATGAGTTAAGGAAGACGTGATTTAAGGGAAGGAAGGAGAAGAGAAGAAAAGGGCAAGGGGATAAAAAGGGGAGGGAGGGAGGGAAGGGGAGGGGAGGGGAGGGGGTGAGGGATCAGGTCGGGTGGTAAGGAACGACCACAACAATTAATTAAAGAACAAGCAAGATCTGCCTTGACCTCCTTTACTAATGACATGACAAAGACAAGACTTTGTCTAACGAGGTGATTACTTTCACCCAAATCTGTAGAGAAACAAGCAGTCTCACACACGCTCTCTCTCTCTCTCTCTCTCTCTCTCTCTCTCTCACACACACACACACACACACACACACACACACACACACACACACACACAACCTAGTGCTGACAATATATCCACAATGACACTATAAATTGTGTATTTGCCAGAGTGCAACAGTGTTTTCTGAAAGCTCTGAAGAAGTGACAACGCTTATTTAGCAGCGGGTATATCCACCAACATAGCGGGTATATCCACCAAACATAGCCATAGTCTGCAGACACAACACAGCGCAGGAACCGATACACCCAAAAAGCGACACTTGTGTATAAAAAAAAAAAGCAAGAGTGTGCAGGCTAAATATGTGACCAAGGAGACAGAACGTCCATATCTCGAGTCATCCAGTAGCTACAGGTAAAGCAACTGCTTACAGTTCACTTGTGAACTAGACACATGTGCAGCATCTGGGTATCATTATGTTGTAAACATTTCGCCCTCCAGCGGCTTTATCGGTACAATACATGGATATGATCTGAAGAGTTTAGAGAAATATACACAGAAGAACGTGGAAGGCGACGTATAGACACAGAGTCCCTCAGTTTAAGAGCAGGTGATGGACACTGTGGTTTCCCAGTTCACCGAAGACGCCTCTTCCAGCACTCGATATACAAGAGGTTATAATTAATACATGAGTCGGTGACAACACCTCTATGCTCCGTCAACAAACACAATGTTGGACGCTGAAGAAGTTACGCTGACAAATGGTAAAAAAAGGTTAGTAGTTATAGTCGAAGAACCTGCCTTGTATTGGCTAGTAGGCCTTCTGCAGCGTTCCTCTATTCTAACGTTCCTTACTGATGAAACGTTTCGGCCTCGAGAAAGCCCACCAGTGGGTGAAACGTAATACCAGCAAAGGACTCTAATGGAACTTTTTTTTTTCACTAATAAGCAAAAAAAAAAAAAAAACATATAAACCCATCAAATAATAACATTAAAACGGTGGAAAAATAATGTTATTACAGCACAGCTGAAAACATTGTCTCTCACTACAGCTGTAAACATTGTTTCTCACTACAGCTGTAAACATTGTCTCAGTACAGCTGAAAAAATTGTCTCAGTACAGCTGAAAATATTGTCTCTCAGTACAGCTGAGAACATTGTCTCAGAACAGCTGAGAACATTGTCTCTTAGTACAGCTGAGAACATTGTCTCAGCTCTCAAACAATAGGAAGAATTTCCATTGATAAAATAACAATAGCAAACTTAACATATATTTATTGCACACTAAATAATGTACACATGTGTGTGTGTAACGTACTGTATGTACGTTACACAAACACACACACACACACACACACACACACACACACTAAAAAGCAAAAAATAAAAAAAAACATATAAACCCATCAAATAATAACATTAAAACGGTGGAAAAATAATGTTATTACAGCACAGCTGAAAACGTAACAGGAAAAGCACTGCAATGGATCAGAGAATATCTGACAGGGAGGCAACAACGAGTCATGGTACGTGACGAGATGTCAGAGTGGGCACCTGTGACGAGTGGAGTTCCACAAGGGTCAGTCCTAGGACCTGTACTGTTTTTGGTATATGTGAATGACATAACGGAAGGGATAGACTCAGAAGTGTCCCTGTTTGCAGATGATGTGAAGTTAATGAGAAGAATCAAATCAGTCGAGGATCAGGCAGGAATACAAAGAGACCTGGACAGGCTGCAAGCCTGGTCCAGTAACTGGCTCCTTGAATTTAGCCCTGCCAAATGTAAAGTCATGAATATCGGGGAAGGGCAAAGAAGACCGCAGACAGAGTATAGCCTAGGTGGCCAAAGACTGCAAACCTCACTCAAAGAAAAAGATCTTGGGGTGAGTATAATACCGAGCACATCTCCTGAGGCACACATCAATCAGATAACTGCTGCAGCATACGGGCGGCTGGCAAACCTAAGAATAGCGTTCCAATACCTCACCAAGGAATCATTCAAGACTCTGTATACCATATACGTCAGGCCCATACTGGAGTATGCAGCACCAGTTTGGAACCCACACCTGGTCAAGCACGTCAAGAAATTAGAGAAAGTGCAAAGGTTTGCAACAAGACTAGTCCCAGAGCTAAGGGGATTGTCCTACGAAGAAAGGTTAAGGGAAATCGGCCTGACGACACTAGAGGACAGGAGGGTTAGGGGAGACATGATAACGACATATAAAATACTGCGAGGAATAGATAAGGTGGACAGAGACAAGATGTTCCAGAGAGGGGACACAGAAACAAGGGGTCACAATTGGAAGTTGAAGACTCCTATGAGTCAAAGGGATGTTAGGAAGTATTTCTTCAGTCATAGAGTTGTCAGGAAGTGGAATAGCTTGGAAAGCGACATAGTGGAGGCAGGAACCATACATAGTTTTAAGACTAGGTTTGATAAAGCTCATGGAGCAGGGAGAGAGAGGACCTAGTAGCAATCAGTGAAGAGGCGGGGCCAGGAGCTATGAATCGACCCCTGCAACCACAAATAGGTGAGTACACATACACACAGGCTGCAAGCCTGGTCCAGCAATTGGCTCCTGGAGTTCAACCCCACCAAGTGCAAAGTCATGAAGATTGGGGAAGGACAAAGAAGACCGCAGACGGAGTAGAGTCTAGGGAGCCAGAGACTACAAACCTCACTCAAGGTAAAAGATCTTGGGGTGAGTATAACACCAGGCACATCTCCTGAGGCGCACATCAACCAAATAACTGCTGCAGCATATGGGCGCCTAGCAAACCTAAGAACAGCATTCCGACATCTTAATAAGGAATCGTTCAGGACCCTGTACACTGTGTACGTTAGACCCATACTGGAGTATGCAGCACCAGTTTGGAACCCACACCTTGCCAAGCACGTAAAGAAACTAGAGAAAGTGCAAAGGTTTGCAACAAGACTAGTCCCGGAGCTAAGGGGTATGTCCTACGAGGAGAGGTTAAGGGAAATCGACCTGACGACACTGGAGGACAGGAGAGATAGGGAGGACATGATAACGACATATAAAATACTGAGAGGAATTGACAAGGTGGACAGAGACAGAATGTTCCAGAGATGGGACACAGCAACAAGGGGTCACAGTTGGAAGTTGAAGACTCAGATGAATCACAGGGATGTTAGGAAGTATTTCTTCAGTCACAGAGTGGTCGGGAAGTGGAATAGTTTGGGAAGCGATGTAGTGGAGGAAGGTCCATTCATAGCTTTAAGAAGAGGTATGATAAAACTCATGGCGCAGGGAGAGTGACCCAGTAGCGGCCAGTGAAGTGGCAGAGTTGTACACACCATAACTAGGTGTGTACAACTAGGTGAGTACACACACACACACACACACACACAAATAGTAGTTTAACTCTTTTCTTTACCTTAATCTTCTGTTCTCTACTTCCTTGGATCAACCTAATTACCTCTAATTCACCTGGCACTGTATGACTCTTACTACGTTTTAGCGCCTCCCCATAATAATAATAATAATTATATTATCACTAATAATAATTATTATATTTTAAATAATAATAATAATAATAATTATTATTATATTATAAATAATAATAATAATAATTATATTATAAATAATAATAACAATAATAATAATAGTAATAATAATAATAATAATAATAATAATAATAATAATAATAATAATAATAATAATAATATTAATAATCTCTCCTCAACATTAGGTAACGCTCCTCAAAATTCGGCAACATTCCTCAACACATTCCAACACTCCCCAGCACTCCCCAACATTCAGCAACACTCCCCAATACTCCCTAACACTCTTCAACACTCTTCAACACTCTCCAGCACTCCCAAAACTTCCCAACACTCCCCAACTCTCCCACAGTGAGACCCTCTTGACCCTGGCTGTTGCACAAACCTCCTCAGTTCTTCTGCTGGTCATTATACAAACCACTACCAAGGTGAGAGTGACCACTCCACTACAACACATGAGAGTGACCACTCCACTACAACACATGAGAGTGACCACTCCACTACAACACATGAGAGTGACCACTCCACTACAACACATGAGAGTGACCACTCCACTACAACACATGAGAGTGACCACTCCACTACAACACATGAGAGTGACCACTCCACTACAACACATGAGAGAGAGTGACCACTCCACTACAACACATGAGAGTGACCACTCCACTACAACACATGAGAGAGAGTGACCACTCCACTACAACACATGAGAGAGAGTGACCACTCCCTTACAACACATGAGAGGGAGTGACCACTCCACTACAACACATGAGAGAGAGTGACCACTCCACTACAATACATGAGAGAGAGATAGAGAGAGTGACCACTCCAATACAACACATAGAGAGCGAGAGAGAGAGAGAGAAAGAGAGAGAGAGACAAAGAGAAGAGAGAGGCTAGCCGAATTAGTAAAACTTGCGATTTTGGCTTAAATAGCAACGCTCTTTTTGCCGAATTGGGCAAGCGAAAATTTGTGTATGCAATAATTTCGCAAAAATCATTCTGAATCTATCGAAAAAAATATTTTTTATTGTGTTTGTTTATTATTAAAATATTGTAAACGTATATTAAGTATGTTTACCTTTAACACTTCCCTTGTAAATAATAGTAGAAATAATAATAATAATAATAATAATAATAATAATAATAATAATAATAATAATAATAATAATAATAATAATAATAATAATAATAATAATATTATTATTATTATTATTATTATTATTAAAGTATTAACTATTATATCAATAATAATAACTTAAAAAATTAAGAATAAAGTTGCTATTCACTCCTTGTTGCTCGTTGAAATCTCCTATTGCAATAGATCATGTTTCTTACAGTAAATTGTTTTTATTTGTGATTTTTTTAAATTTCGTTATTTTTAATGATTATCTGCCTTATCTTTTTAAAATCTTGTCTCATCTTCGTTTTTTCTAAACTGTGAATTGAGGTAACAGTGAGTTGTGGTAACGGTGAGTTGTGGTAACGGTGAGTTGTGGTAACGGTGAGTTGTGGTAACGGTGAGTTGAGGTAACAGTGAGTTGTGGTAATGGTGAGTTGTGGTAACAGTGAGTTGTGGTAACAGTGAGTTGTGGTAACGGTGAGTTGTGGTAACGGTGAGTTGTGGTAGCGGTGAGTTGTGGTAACGGTGAGTTGTTACAACAAACTAACACACACCAACCACGTCACACACCAACCAAGTCACACAACAACCAAGTCACACATCAACCACAACACACACCAACCAAGTCACACACCAACCACAACACACAGCAACCACGTCACACCGCAACCAAGTCACAAAACAACCAAACGTCACACAAACAACGCACAGTCACACATCAACCAAGTCACACACAACCAATACACAGGCTCTAAACCAAGTCACACACCAACCACGTCACACATACAACCAAGTCACACACCAAACCCAACGTCACACAGCAAGCACGTCACACACCAACCACAACACACAGCAACCACGTCACACAGCAACCACGTCACACACAACACACAGCATCACACAACCACACACCCCAAGTCACACACAACACACCACACAACCAAGTCACACAACCACAACACACACAACCACGTCACACCAACCAGTCACACCAACGTCCAACCAACCAACACACAACCACAACACACCCAACGTCACACAGCAACCACAACACACATCCAACCACAACACACACCAACACACACACACCAACGTCACACACCAACCAACACACCAACACAACACACACCAACCACGTCACACACAACCACAACACAAGGTCTACACACCAATCACACACCAACCACGTCACACACCAACCACAACACAAGGCTCTACAACCAAGTCACACACCAACCACGTCACACACCAACCACAACACACACCAACCAAGTCACACAGCAAGCACGTTCACACAACCAAGTCACACACAACCAAGTCACACACCAACCACAACACACCCAACCAAGTCACATCACCAACCACACACACACCAACCAAGTCACACACAACACTCACACACCAACCACACACACCAACCACGTCACACACAACCACGTCACACACCAACCAGTCACACACCAACCACAACACACACCAACCACAACACACACCAACCGTCACACACAACCACGCACACACAACCAAGTCACACACCAACCAGTCACACACCAACCACAACACACACCAACCACGTCACACACCAACCACGTCACACACTAACCAAGTCACACACCAACCACAACACACACCAACCACAACACACACCAACCACGTCACACAGCAACCACAACACACACCAACCACGTCACACAGCAACCACGTCACACAGCAACCAAGTCACACACCAACCAAGTCACACACCAACCACAACACACACCAACCACGTCACACACCAATAACAACACACACCAACCACGTCACACAGCAACCACGTCACACAGCAACCAAGTCACACACCAACCAAGTCACACACCAACCACAACACACACCAACCACGTCACACACCAACCACAACACACACCAACCACAACACACACCAACCACGTCACACAGCAACCACGTCACACACCAACCAAGTCACACACCAACCACAACACACACCAACCACGTCACACACCAACCACAACACAAGGCTCTACAAAGACCGACTCATCGTCAGACAGTCCTGCTCTGTCAACTTTTATCATCTTCCCAAAAAGTCTTTGATTTTTTCCCTCTCAATTCCCCTCTTACTCACTTTCGTTACTGGCATTTTTTTTTTTGTTAAGTAAGTGTCTAATGGGCTTTCGTCGTCTTCCTATTCCATCTTGTTTATCGCTTTTTTTTCAGTCTTTACTCCTCGTTTCTCGGACTTTTTCTGAGTCTTTCTTCTTTAAGATGTGAATTAAGTGAGTAATAATTTTTAGAGACCAATAATTTGCTCTCTCATGTTGACATATTCTCTAGCGTTCTGTTACTTGTTATTTTATTCAAAAGTTACGATTATAATCTGTAAATGTACTGATTTGTGTGTGTGTGTGGACTCAGTTGTGGTTGCAGGGGTCGATTCATAGCTCCCGGCCCCGATGTGTGTGTGTGCGTGAGCGCACAAGACAGAGTCATCGGCCTCACTCACTGTACAGACAGGAGAAATCTGGTGTCCTTGAGACAGGAGAGTAGCGGGGTTATATTTAGAGCCTCCGCTGTTATTAATATGCACGCCAGAAACTGGCCAGTAAGACTTGTTATACTTGTCGTGAGAGCGTTTGGTGGAAGGTCTAAAGCTCTGTCTATTCTTGAGTAATTTCTTCTTCTTCTTCTTTTTATTATTATTATTATTATTATTATTATTATTATTATTATTCCTCTTCCTGTTCGTCTCCTCTCACTGTCCACTATACACACACACACACACACACATACGTATGTGTATATATATATATATATATATATATATATATATATATATATATATATATATATATATATATATATGTCGTGCCGATTAGGTAAAACTGGTCAATTAGCAAGAACTCATCTAAAATTAAGTCCTTTCTAAAATTTTCTCTTATATGTTTAAAGATATATTTTTTTCATTTATGTTAATGTAAGAATTTATAATTTTGTACCAAGAGAAACTTTGAAAACCTACCTAACCTTATTACAACAAGCGCAATTTAATTTAGCCTAAACCAACTAAATATATTTTAGATACGTTAACATTAACTTAATAATAAACAAACACAATGAAATATATTTTTTTCGTTATGTTCAGAAAGATTTTGGCGAAATTATTGCATACACAAATTTTCACTTGTCTTATATGGCAAGGTGAGCGTTG
Organism: Cherax destructor; assembly: GCA_009830355.1. Classification (NCBI taxonomy): domain Eukaryota; kingdom Metazoa; phylum Arthropoda; class Malacostraca; order Decapoda; family Parastacidae; genus Cherax; species Cherax destructor. The sequence continues at coordinate 154,165 of WNWK01003617.1, forward strand.
CTATTTAAGCCAAAATAGCAAGTTTTACCTAATCGGCACGACATATATATATATATATATATATATATATATATATATATATATATATATATATATATATATATATATATATATATATATATATATATATATATATATATATATATATATATATATATATATATATATATATATATATATATATATATATATATATATATATATATATATATATATATATTACATTTAAAGATATATTTTTTCATTTGTGTTCCTATAAAAATTAATGAATTTGTACCAAAAGAACATTAGAAAACATACCTAACCTTATTATAACAAAGACAATTTAATTTAGCTTGATCCAACTAAATATATTTTATATAAGTTTACATTAATTTAATAATAAACAAACACAATGATTTTTTTTTTCGTTAGGTTCAGAATGATTTTTGCGAAATTATTGCATACACAAATTTTCGCTTGCTCTATTCGGCAAGAAGTGCGTTGTTATTTAAGCCAAAATAGCAAGTTTTACTTATTCGTACGTCATATATATATATATATATATATATATATATATATATATATATATATATATATGATGGAGTGAATGATGATGAAAGTTTTTCTTTTTCGGCAACCCTGCCTTGGTGGGAATCGGCAGATGTGTTAATATAAAAATATATATAATATATATATATATATATATATATATATATATATATATATATATAATGAAAGAGAGAGAGAGAGAGAGAGAGAGAGAGAGAGAGAGAGAGAGAGAGAGAGAGAGAGAGAGAGAGAGAGAGAGAGAGAAGAGAGAGAAGAGAGAGAGAGAGAGAGGAGAGAGTTGCTCACAGCATCACAGAACAGCAGCACCTCAATGAAAGCAGGTCATGGCAGTCTTTATTTAGCACTGCTGTTGGTAAGATCATGATGATGAGAGCAACTGAGCCTATCTCTCTCTCTCTCTCTCTCTCTCTCTCTCTCTCTCTCTCTCTCTCTAGACTTCTCACACGATTCAACTGACCTCCTCAACGGATAAAGTGCAGACATAACCTGACACATGACACAACTGACGTCCACAACAGAGATGAAACAAGTCCTGACACATGACACAACGGACGTCCACAACAGAGATGAAACAAGTCCTGACACATGACACAACGGACGTCCACAAGATTATCAGCAAATATGGATTCATCTGACTCAATCCCATCTCGTATGACATCCAAATAAACGATAAACAGCGCTGCTACTGACACCGTTCCTTGCGGAACCTCGCTTCTTACTCTTTCCCATTCTGTCGTTTCTTCCTGGGCAATCACGGTTCGCTTCTTTTCCCTAAGGAACTCTTTTATACACTTGAGGGCGTTCCCAGTTATTCCTAAGAAAGTGCAGTTCACCCATACCTTTCTCTCTCTCTCTCCTGTCTCACTTCCGTTGCTTTGTCAAAGAAGTCCAACGGGTTGGTGTAGGCCTCTGGCGACATGTTTGGCACTATGCTCACCCCTAGGTCTTGACTGAATTTCAGTAGTCACTTGTGTGAATCGTGCAGTATGTTCAGGTTCTTTCATAGTCTTTCATTGTCCTCGTTAGTTTATATTGTCATTAATTTGAAATTATCAGCAAACAGAGACACACCTGACTCTACCGCTTCAAGCATATAATTCTCATATACCAAAAATAGTAAAAACCCTTGTGGAACCCCGTTAATTACTCTTTCCCATTCTGACATCCCTTCTCGGACAATAATTCTTTTTTTTATCCTGTCCATAAGGTACAATTGACTCTCTGGAGTGTATTCCGTTATTCCTGCCTGTTTCCCAAGATTTTTTCCCATTCCCTCATGAGACACGGCACTCAGATACCTTCTTGAAGTCAAAGAATAGGCAGCCCATCCATCTCTCTCCTGCCACAATTAAATTACTTTGCCATAGAATTCTATCTGGTTTGTGAGACAGGATTTTCCATCTCTAAACCGGTTCTGGTTATTATTTATGAACCCACTTTTCTTCAGGTGTGTGTGTGTGTTAGTTACCATTTTGTCCTAGGCACATGTCAATTAGACACTAGGCCTGTTGTATGTATGTGTGTGTATGTGTGTGTAAGGAAACACTTCGAAATGTTTCTGCCCCACCGGGAATTGAACCCGGCCCCTCCGTGCGTGAAGCAAGAGCTTTACCACTGGGCCACCGGGGGCCGTGTGTGTGTACTCACCTAGTTGTACTCACCTAGTTGTGGTTGCAGGGGTCGAGTCAAAGCTCCTGGCCCCGCCTCTTCACTGGCCGCTACTGGGTCACTCTCCCTGCGCCATGAGCTTTATCATACCTCTGCTTAAAGCTATGTATAGAGCCTGCCTCCACTACATCGCTTCCTAAACTATTCCACTTCCCGACAACTCTGTGACTGAAGAAATACTTCCTAACATCTCTGTGATTCATCTGAGTCTTCAACTTCCATCTGTGTCCCCTTGTTGTTGTGTCCCATCTCTGGAACATTCTGTCTCTGTCCACTTTGTCAATTCCTCTCAGTATCTTATATGTTGTTATCATGTCTCCCCTATCTCTCCTGTCCTCCAGTGTCGTCAGGTCGATTTCCCTTAACCTCCCTCGTGGACATACCCCTTAGCTCCGGGACTAGTCTTGTTGCAAACCTTTGCACTTTCTCGAGCTTCTTCACATGCTTGGCTAGGTGTGGGTTCCAAACTGGTGCTGCATACTCCAATATGGGCCTAACGTACACAGTGTACAGGGTCCTGAACGATTCTTTATTAAGATGTCGGAATGCTGTTCTTAGGTTTGCTAGGCGCCCATATGCTGCAGCAGTTATTTGGTTGATGTGCGCCTCAGGAGATGTGTCTGGTGTGTGTGTGTGTGTGTATGTGTATGTGTGTGTGTGTGTGTGTCTGGCTGTCTGGCTGTCTGGCTGTCTGGCTGTCTGGCTGTCTGGTGGGCAGACAGTGCCCAAGGTGAGACAGGCACCGTCTTGGAGGTCATGGCACAGTGCCAACCCTCGGTGCCAGTCGCTCCATAACCCGACTGTCATTGCAACTTGCCCTAGATGGCATAGAGGGAATGATAGTAAGGGTGGTGGTGGTTGTAGTTGTAGTTGTGTTGTGGTGGTAGTTATGTTGGTGGTGGTGGTTGTTGTAGTTGTGTTGGTGGTGGTAGTTGTAGTTGTTGTTGCTCTTGTTGGTGGTGGTAGTGGTTTTTTTAGTTGTTGGTGGTGGTGGATTTGGTGATGGTGGTGGTGGTGTTAGTGATGGATGTGGTGGTAGTTGTGGTAGTAGTGGTAGTAGAAGCAGGAGTGGTGGAGTTGAAACGAACCTAAGAATCTTACAAGAAAGGACCAGATATGAGATATGGTTACGACATACAAGTTACTCTGAAGAATTCATAAAGGGAATATTAGGATAATGTCTAAGATACAAAGACCAGCAGCAAGGGGATATAACTTGAACCTAATAAAAATCGAAGATGAGTTACAGGGTAACATGAAAAAAATGATATGAAAATGATGCGGAATCAATATAGTCAAACTCACCACACATAAATATGTACAGGAGAGTTCTGGCATCGCCAGGCACTGAGCTCAGAGAGGACGGAGGGAGAGAGAGAGAGTGAGAGAGAAGGAGAGGGAGAGGGAGAGAGAGTGAGAGAGAGAGGGAGAGGGAGAGAGAGAGAGTGAACTTGAGAGCAACACCTGAATACTGATCTCACCAAGACATAGTTAATATGGAGACAGTACATGCAGTTTACTCCCAAGGTCAATACAGAGTGGATCCCACACAAGCTTGCTACCACTAGTAACCCTAGACTAGGACCAGTGGCTCTCGTACAGCAGAGATAACCTGCTGTGACACCAGCACTCAGCAGGATAACCTGCTGTGACCCCAGCACTCAGATGGATAACCTGTTGTGACCCCAACACTCAGAAATCAACATGGTATGCTACTTGATTGCTTTCAGTGAGATGAGATGAATAACCCCACTCAGTGAGAATGAGATGGATAAGGCCACTCACTGAGAATGAGATGGATAAGGCCACTCAGTGAGAATGAGATGGATAAGGCCACTCAGTGAGAATGAGATGGATAAGGCCACTCAGTGAGAATGAGATGGATACGGCCACTCAGTGAGAATGAGATGGATAAAACAACTCAGTGAGAATGAGATGAATAAGGCCACTCAGTGAGAATGAGATGATTAAGGCCACTCAGAGAGATTAAGATGAGTACTTAAGTTATCTTTTTAGCATATGAACTGAGTCTAACTTTCGTTAACGTGAATATAGAAACTTTTTTTGGGCCTCTTTTAGAAGCCCAAGGATAAGCCGACACTTCAGAGCACTCAGCAAGGATATGACCACACTTCAGGCCACTCAGCAAGGATAAAACTCTACAGGCTACTTAGCAAGGATAAGAAGACACTTCAGGCCACAAAGCAAGGACAAGACGACACTTCAGGCCACTCAGCAAGGATAAGCACTTCAGGCCACTCTGCAAGGATAAGAAGACACTTCAGGCCACTGAACAAGGATATGACGGCACTTCAGTCCAGTCAGCAAGGATTACACAGTAGTTCAGACCGCTCAGCATAGGATAAGACGACATATCAGGACACTCAGCAAGGATAAGACAACACCTCAGTCCACTGAGGAGGGATAAAACGACAATTCTGCCCACTCACCAAAGGATAAGACAACACTTCAGACCACTCACCAAGGATAAGACAACACTTCAGACCACTCACCAAGGATAAGACAACACTTCAGACCACTCACCAAGGATAAGACAACACTTCAGACCACTCACCAAGGATAAGACAACACTTCAGACCACTCACCAAGGATAAGACAACACTTCAGACCACTCACCAAGGATAAGACAACACTTCAGACCACTCACCAAGGATAAGACAACACTTCAGACCACTCACCAAGGATAAGACAACACTTCAGACCACTCACCAAGAATAAGACGACTTTTCCAAACATTCAAGCATAGAATAAGAGAATGTTTCTGTCCACGCTGTATGGATAACACCTATACGTTTCTTCCCCGTTCAGACCACAGGGATTTCAACGCTACCTGAAGGAATAATCAGGTGCATATCTCTCACTAAATACACACTGAGAGTTAAATCCCTAATTCAGGGTGTAAAATATTCTTGACTGGTGGTGAACAGGTTATGTGCAGCCTTAATGGCCCTGTTGTAGTCGAGAGGCTTTAAACCCCATTAACTATCTAATCAAAGTTTGTAAAGTCTCTTTTTAAGGCTCTCAGAAATTGTGACGTGTGTGGTAATGAGGTACAGCGGGAGTCTTTGGCACTTCCTTGGAGAGACTATTTTACGTTTCTCTTGAGAGGTGAGGAATGTCATAGGTGATTAGAAATGAGAGTTACATTACTGTTACTTAATCATAACAACAACATTCATTCTTTGTTGACATCGTTTCGCCTACACTGAGTTTTTGCAAGTCACAGATTTACTTGAGAAGAGAGTACGTGAGTATATACAAGACGCATAGTGACGTGAGTATATACAAGACGCATAGTGACGTGAGTATATACAAGACGCATAGTGACGTGAGTATATACAAGACGCATAGTGACGTGAGTATATACAAGACGCATAGTGACGTGAGTATATACAAGGCGCATAGTGACGTGAGTATATACAAGGCGCATAGTGACGTGAGGATATACAAGGCGCATAGTGACGTGAGTATATACAAGACGCATAGTGACGTGAGTATATACAAGACGCATAGTGACGTGAGTATATACAAGGCGTATAGTGACGTGTGTATATACAAGGCGCATAGTGACGTGAGTATATACAAGACGTATAGTGACGTGAGTATATACAAGACGCATAGTGACGTGTGTATATACAAGGCGCATAGTGACGTGAGGATATACAAGGAGCATAGTGACGTGAGGATATACAAGGAGCATAGTAACGTGTGTATATACAAGGAGCATAGTGATGTGAGGATATACAAGGAGCATAGTGACGTGAGGATATACAAGGAGCATAGTGACGTGAGTATATACAAGGAGCATAGTGACGTGAGGATATACAAGGAGCATAGTGACGTGAGGATATACAAGAAGCACAGTGACGTGAGTATATACAAGGAGCATAGTGACGTGAGGATATACAAGGAGCATAGTGACGTGAGGATATACAAGGAGCATAGTGACGTGAGTATATACAAGGAGCATAGTGACGTGAGGATATACAAGGAGCATAGTGACGTGAGGATATACAAGTAGCATAGTGACGTGAATATATACAAGGAGCATAGTGACGTGAGTATATACAAGGAGCATAGTGACGTGAGGATATACAAGGAGCATAGTGACGTGTGTATATACAAGGAGCATAGTGACGTGTGTATATACAAAGCGCATAGTGACGTGAGGATATACAAGGCGCATAGTGACGTGAGGATATACAAGGAGCACAGTGACGTGAGGATATACAAAGAGCATAGTGACGTGAGGATATACAAGGAGCATAGTGACGTGAGGATATACAAGGAGCATAGTGACGTGAGGATATACAAGGCGCATAGTGACGTGAGGATATACAAGGCGCATAGTGACGTGAGTATATACAAGGAGCATAGTGACGTGAGGATATACAAGGAGCATAGTGACGTGAGTATATACAAGGAGCATAGTGACGTGAGGATATACAAGGAGCATAGTGACGTGAGTATATACAAGGCGCATAGTGACGTGAGGATATACAAGGAGCATAGTGACGTGAGTATATACAAGGAGCATAGTGACGTGAGGATATACAAGGAGCATAGTGACGTGAGTATATACAAGGAGCATAGTGACGTGAGGATATACAAGGAGCATAGTGACGTGAGGATATACAAGGAGCATAGTGACGTGAGTATATACAAGGAGCATAGTGACGTGAGGATATACAAGGAGCATAGTGACGTGAGGATATACAAGGAGCATAGTGACGTGAGTATATACAAGGAGCATAGTGACGTGAGTATATACAAGGGCATA
>WNWK01003618.1:0-16237 GCA_009830355.1 Cherax destructor
CGGTACTCGGGAGTTTGTTCCACTCATCCACAACTCTATTACCAAACCAGTGCTTTCCTATATCCTTCCTGAATCTGAACTTTTCCAACTTGAAACCATTGCTGCGAGTCCTGTCTTGGTTGGATATTTTCAGCACGCTATTTACATCCCCTTTGTTTATTCCTGTTTTCCATTTGTACACCTCAATCATATCCCCCCTAATTCTACGCCTTTCTAGAGAGTGCAGATTCAGGGCCCTCAGTCTATCCTCATAGGGAAGATTTCTGATACATGGGATCAACTTTGTCATCCTCCTCTGTACGTTTTCCAGTGCATTTATATCCATTCTGTAATACGGTGACCAGAACTGTGCAGCATAATCTAAATGAGGCCTAACCAAAGATATATAGAGTTGAAGAACAACCTGAGGACTTCTGTTATTTATACTTCTTGATATGAAGCCAAGGATTCTGTTAGCCTCCTCCTCGCTGCAGCATTTGCAACCCATGCTTCACACCCATATAAGAGTGTTGGTACCACTATACTTTCGTACATTCCCTTCTTTGCCTCCATGGATAACGTTTTTTGTCTCCACAGATACCTCAATGCACCACTCACCTTTTTTCCTTCATCAATTCTATGGTTAACCTCATCCTTCATAAACCCATCCGCTGACACATCAACTCCCAAATATCTGAAAACATTTACTTCTTCCATAATCCCTCTCCAATGTGATATCCAATTTTCTTTATTTAAATCGTTTGATACCCTCATCACCTTACTCTTATCTATGTTCACTTTTAACTTTCTACCTTTACACACCTCCCAAACTCGTCCACTAACCTTTGCAACTTTTCTTTAGAATCTCCCATAAGCACAGTATCATCAGCAAAAAGTAACTGTGTCAACTCCCATTTTGCATTTAATTCTCCATAATTTAATCCCACCCCTCTCCCCAACACCCTAGCATTTACTTCTTTACAACCCCATCTATAAATATATTAAACAACCATGGTGACATTACACAACCCTGTCTAAGACCTACTTTTACCGGAAGTAATCTCCCTCTCTCTACACACCCTAACCTGAGCCTCACTATCCTCATAAAAACTCTTACAGCCTTCAGTAACTTACTACCTATTCCATACACTTGCAACATTTGCCACATTGCTCCCTATCCACTCTATCATATGCTTTTTCTAAATCCATAAATGCAATAAAAACTTCTCTACCTTTATCTAAATACTGTTCACATATATGCTTCACTGTAAACACTTGATCTACACATCCCCTACCCACTCTAAAGCCTCCTTGCTCATCTGCAATCCTACTCTCTGTCTTACCTCTAATTCTTTCAATAATAACCCTGCCATACACTTTACCTGGTATACTCAGTAAACTTATTCCCCTATAATTTTTACACTCTCTTTATCCCCTTCCCTTTATATAAAGGAACTATACATGCTCGCTGCCAATCCCTAGGTACCTTTCCCTCTTTCATACATTTATTAAACAAAATACCAACCACTCCAGCACTATATCCCCCTGCTTTTAACATTTCTGTCATGATTCCGTCAATTCCAGCTGCTTTACCCCTTTCATTCTACGTAATGCCTCACGCACCTCCCCCACACTCACATCCTGCTCTTCTTCACTCCTAAACGATGTTGTACCTCCCTGGCCAGTACATGAAATTATCGCCTCCCTCTTTTCATCGACATTTAAAAGTTCCTCAAAATATTCCCGCCATCTACCCAATACCTCCAGCTCCCCATCTACTAACTCCCTACTCTGTTTTTAACTGACAAATCCATTCGTTCCCTAGGCTTTCTTACCTTGTTTATCTCACTCCAAATTTTTTTCTTGTTTTCAGCAAAATTTCTTGAGAGAGCCTCTCCGTTCTTTCATCCGCTCTTCTTTTGCACTCTTCACCCTCCTTCACCTTCTTTTACTCTCCATATACTCTGCTCTTCTACTAACACTTCTGTTTTGTAAAAATCTCTCATAAGCTACCTTTTTTCTTTTATCACACCCTTTACTTCTTCATTCCACCACTCACTCCTCTTTCCTCCTGCACCCACCCTCCTATAACCACAAACTTCTGCCCCACATTCTAATACTGCATTTTTAAACTATCCCAACTCTCTTCAACCCCCACTACTCCTACTTGCACTAGCCCACCTTTCTGCCAATAGTTGCTTATATCTCACCCTAACTTCCTCCTCCCTTAGTTTATACACTTTTACCTCTCTCTTACTTGCTGTTGCCATTTTCTTTTGTCCCATCTACCTTTTACTCTAACTGTAGCTACAACCAAATAATGATCTGATATATCCGTTGCCCCTCTATAAACATGTACATCCTGAAGCCTACTCATCAACCTTTTATCCACCAATACATAATCCAACAAACTACTTTCCTTACGTGCTATATCATACCTTGTATATTTATTTATCCTCTTTTTCATAAAATATGTATTACTTATTACCAAACCTCTTTCTACACATAGCTCAATTAATGGCTCCCCATTTACATTTACCCCTGGCACCCCAAATTTACCTACTACTCCATCCACACCATTTTTACCCACTTTAGCATTAAGATCCCCAACCACAATTACTCTCTCACTTGGTTCAAAACTCCCCACACACTCACTCAACATTTCCCAAAATCTCTCTCTCTCTCTACACTTCTCTCTTCTCCAGGTGCATAAACACTTACTATAACCCACTTTTCACATCCAACCTTTATTTTACTCCACATAATCCTTGAATTTATACATTTATATTCCTTCTTTACCTGCCATAACTGATTATTCAACATTATTGCCACTCCTTCTTTAGCTCTAACTCTATTTGAAACCCCTGATCTAATCCCATTTATTTCTTCCCACTGAAACTCTCCTACCCCTTCAGCTTTGTCTCACTTAAAGCCAGGACATCCAGCTTCTTTTCATTCATAACATCTACAATCATCTCTTTCTTATCATTCGCACAACATCCACGCACATTCAAACATCCCACTTTGACGATTTTCTTCTTCTTCTTTTTAGTAAGCTATACAGGAAAAGGGTTACTAGCCCATTGTTCCCGGCATTTTAGTTGACTTTTACAACACGCATGGCTTACGGAGGAAAGATTCTTATTCCACTTCCCCATGGATATGAAAGGGAAAAGCAATAAGAACAAGAACTATTAAGATAAAATCAAAGAAAACTCAGATGAGTGTGTATACAATAAACGTGTACATGTTTGCGTAGTGTGACCTAAGTGTAAGTAGAAGTAGCAAGACGTACCTGAAATCTTGCATGTTTATGAGACAGAAAAATGACACCAGCAATCCTACCATCATGTAAAACAGTTTCAGGTTTCTGTTTCACAGTCACCTGGCAGGATGGTAGTACCTCCCTGAGTGGTTGCTGTCTACCAACCTACTACCTATTTTCAGGTGTATCGACTTGAAATAACCGGAGAGGAAGGAGATTGGGACAATCCACCATGGCACAGCCATGAATCATCTCCAGAAATAGCAGAAAAGACAACAGCTTCAGAGTCACAGTCACGACCAACAATAGGTAAAAACTAAAAAAAATTAAGTGTAGAAGACATCTGTCTCTCTTGTGGTTGATCCTTCTTTCTTTGGTGTAGGAAATGTTTTTGATATTTAAAAAAGAATTATTGGAAATTCAACTTTCTATGCAGTTAATGGTTTGTCAGCATTGTAAATCATTTTGAATTCAATAAAGACAGCACTGACTCATGAAATCGTAATGAAACGATTGCAAACAAACCATATCACGGGCGGGGATAGAGCCCACGATCAGAGTCATAAAACTCCAGTCCGACACGCTAACCACTGGGCTAGCTGGCTACAAGAAGATTCATCCAGCTAGGTATATTTATACACCATAGGAAGGTTAGCATAGGCACCACTGTGACTACATATGCCAGCCAGCTGACCCAGTGGCTAGCGCGTCGGTCTGGAGTTTTATTACTCTGATCGCGGGTTCTATCCCCGCACGTGGTATGGTTTGTAAGACAACAATGAGTTGCGATTCAATACATTTGTGTTTGTGTTATGAATTTTCTCCTATCTATTTATACCTATGTTCATGTGCATGTTTGTACATGCATTACAGTACAGTATACAGTACGTATATGTATATCTAATGTAACCTAATGTATCCTAAATATGTAAAATTGGATGCACTTCATAATATTGTGCAATTTCTATCATTAATGTTTTTTGTTGGCTGTAAGTAACTGAGAATATGAAGCAATTAAACAAGGTGGTTAGAAAGATTTATTAAACTCGCAAAATTTGGCAAATTACTACTATAACATGAAGAAGTAGCCAGATGCAGTAAAAATATTAGGCTAATTGAACTAGCAAAATTCCCTATCAATTGTTCAAACTAAATTTTTTCAATTTTTTTTTTTTTTTAGAAAAATAGGAAACTATTAATGTTTAGTTCTACAGAATAAACATAATGTGCTAAACATTTTTTGCCTTTATTTATTTTTTTATTTTGGGCAGGACCATTCTTGGAGGCGCTGATGTTACGAATAGATCAGATGCTATCCTCTAGCATTCATGTCAACCTTCTGACCACCACAATAATGAGTCGTCTGGCCATTTATCCAACGCCTCTCTTGTCTTCGTTGTTACTTGATACATCCATTGTCTTCCAGCCATCTGTTCGATCACTAGTACAGGTTTGTAAATGTTTTTAAAATTTTAAGTAATTTTAAATTCCAGATTGTATATCTGTTTTGTTATAGGAATTATTGCCCTCACTCGACCAGGCCTAATAAATTTGAAATGAAATAGTAAAGGAATAAGTTCTCTTTAAGAAACACACAGAAAAGTAAAGTTAGTGTATACTGAATGTAATGTGAAGATTGTAAGAGTTACTTGTCATCTCACAGGCTCATGAAACAAGATAAAAAAAAACCAGTAATCCTAGGAGCGTGCAAACATTTAGCAGGCTTTTGGTTCACTCTTATAACAAGATCTAGTACCAGCTTGGATGACCATTATCAAAAACACATACAGTACAACAAAAGAAAAAGCCTATAATAATAAGGTCACCATTTATTTTTTCAACGAACCGGCCATATCCCACTGAGGCAGGGTGACCTAAACAGAAAAATGAAAGTTTTTCTTTTTCTTTCAACAAACCAGCCATATCCCACCAGGAAAGGGTGGCCCAAAATGAAAAACAAAAGTTTCTCTTTAAATTAACCCTTAAACTGGCCAACCGTAGATCTACGTTTACGCACATAGCGCTCTGACCTTGATTTTCTCCATTTGAAAGCATGTAAAAAATACGTAGATCTACGTTTGGAGTGCTACATGAGCAAACGTAGATCTACATTTGGACAGTTTAAGGGTTAAGTAATATATACAGGAGAAGGGGTTACTAGCTCCTTGCTCCTGGCATTTTAGTCGCCTCTTACGACATGCACGACTTATGGAGGAAGAATTCTACTCCACTTTCCCATAGAGATAAGAGGAAATAAAGAACAAAAACTATTAAGAAAATTGAATAAAACCCAGAGGGGTGTGTAAATATATATGCATGTTATGCAAATATCACAAACCAAGCAATACAGGATGCAAAACAACCACAGGGGAAGTAGAATGATAGCTCTAGGCCTTTCGTGTTGCAATCAACACATCATCAGGAGCTTGCAAAGTTGCAGAAAATAGGAGGATGTCTGAGCTAATATGCTCCCAGAGGATGTATTCACTAGAGGGAGGGGAGGGGAGAGAGAGAGAGAGAGAGAGAGAGAGAGAGAGAGAGGGGAGACGGGGGGGGGACAGGAAATGCCCCCAGGTATACCAGTACCCACAGCCAGAAAGGTTGAATATTATAGCATTAGAAAAAATCCCACAAGCGCTGATATGGTAATAGCCTAAATGAAAGTAACGTGGCAATTATCAAAAATTCCATCAGACTCCGCTATGATATATAAGTAATTTTACATACATAATTATATTGCCAGTGATATGGAAGTCACTGGCAATTTTGGAGTACACCATCCACGAGAAAGGAGGTCCTTTTTTTTCCCAGAATCTTGCAATACCACCAGGAATTCTTTTTGCCCATTTGCTAGAGCTAAGGGGTTAATATTTTGTCATCTCCCCTATGTCATGATGACCATTTGAAGCCATTTGGGCATGCTTTCACTCAGATTCCTAAAGTAATCAATATATAATTGGTTGACCCAAATGCTCATGATCTCCTGCTGCAGGCATAACATACATGAATTGTGGCAGGATTCTATCTTCTCCATGATATTCTAGGCATTCTGAATAGGATTGAGGTCTGGACTATTCCCTGGCCACTGTAAAACCTGTAAAATTCCTTTTAACTGTCCTAACTACTTGGGTTTATGAATACACTAAATGTGTTTGTTTACAGTATCTTTCTCTAAAAATACAGGTACAGTACTGTATTTAAAAAAAATGGTTGTGATAGTGAATTTTAACCCTTTGACTGTTTTGGTCGTATATATACGTTTTATTTTTCCTACCTTCAAATTTAGTGCGAAAGGCCCAAGCAGCCTAGACATGAGAGAATGGGTCTGCGCACTCAGTGTGCGCTGTATGAAAAAAATCGGGGACTGCGCGGTACCGCATGGTAGGACCAGTTAGTTTCAGCTCCATCATGGGTCAACGTCATGGCAAACCCTTGTGATTCACTCACGCCTTGTCGTATTAACACTCTTATTCGAGGAAAGTGATATAGAATGTGAGTTTAGTGGATTTGAGACCGATGTGACCACTAATGATCAAGGAATTGGTGAAAATATTGACGATAACTCAGATGAGCCTCAGCCCATCACCTCTGGGGTGGCCAGTGTGGCCATCCCAGATCCTCAGCCAAGCACCTCTGGGGTGGCCAGTGTTACAACCCAGAGGCTACAATGCAAGAGGAAATTATCATATTCTGTCATTTTTGGTGAAGGTGAGAGTGAAAGTGATATAAGTAATGAGATTGATTTTATGCCCATAGATGAATCATCAAGTGATAGTGATGTACATTATTACATTATTCCCCAGTGAAGCGTACGTACCTTTAGGCGTTGTCGCCTACGTTCAGGCAGTGTGCCATATGCAGTCCCCAAGGGTCATGGGAGATTACTATTAATAATCCCAGATAGTGATAGTGATCATGAAGGAGAATACGCAGGGATGGAGGAAGAGGAGGTGGTGGTGGTGGGTGGCATGGTGCCTGGCCCGCATGGCGCGTTGGGTGGGCAGACAAAGGACCGCCCGGCACCCTCTCAACCATGTGCTGCCTCCACTCCCGTCTTCCCTCCTGCTCCCCCATGCCCCATGCCTCAGGTCCAGCCTGCACCATGTGACCGTGAATGGAACTGGACGCAAAGTCCAACATTCGTGCCACATCCTTTTGATTTTGATGCCAATGGAAGTGGCATCCTCCCACAATGTCCCATCACGAATGAGTACAGAGTTAGAATTTTTCCAATTATACATTGACAAGCTGATAATTAACTTGATTGTCACCCAGACAAACAACTACTACCGCTATACAATGGACAACACAGAGGTTGCAGAATCGTCATGGCTGCACAGATGGAAAGATACAACTGTGGCTGAAATGTATTTATTCCTTGGCACTGTCATGCTTATGCCTCATACGTACAAGCACAATATAGCACAGTACTGGTCCACAGACTACTTAATCAGTACGTATTCCTGTCTTCTGCGACCTCCTTCCCTGCAACAGATTCACTCTGTTGCTACAAATGTTGCACTTCTCAGACAGGAATAGGCCCAACAGAAATGACCTATACAAAATCCGGGAAATTTTTATGTATCTGAAGCAGAAATTTAGTGCCTACTTTTATCTATTCAAGAACATTGTTGTCGACTAGTCCTTGATTCTGTTCAAGGGACGAATGTCATTCAAACAATATAGTATACCGAGCAAACGTAATCGCTTTGGTATAAAACTGTTGTGTGACCGTGAAAGTGGCATAATGTTGGATGTCATTGTCTACACCAGGAGAAACACACTCGATGATGACAGGCAGATGTTGGGCATTTCCGGTGATGTTTGCAAGATGATGGGGCCATACCTTGGCAAGGGTCATACATTATTTACAGACAACTGGTATACAAGCCCTATGCTCACTGATTTCCTACATGTGAACAATACTGATATATGTGGAACAGTGAGAAGAAACAGAAAACATGCCAAGGTTCAGTGGAGGCAGTGCTGAAGGTGCAGTGCAAGTGTTTCATGCCAATGACCTGATGGCACTGACGTGGCATGACAAACGGGACATGACATTGCTGTCAACCATCCACAGAAACGAGATGGTACAAACAAAGTGAACGGGGACACCAATGAACGCATTGTAAAGCTAGCTGCTGTCGTCAACTATACAAACAATATGCGACTGGTCGACATGTGTGACGTGATGATAGGGTTTGTTGACTGTGCGTAGGAGTCGCAAGTGGTATATGAAAGTGTTTTTCCACCTTGTAGACATTGCAATGTTCAATGCCTTCAATATGTATAAAATAAAGACTGGAAAATGACTTTGTTATGCAGAATTCAGCCTGAATGTCATCAAGCAGATAGCAAAAAAGTATGGTACCACACCTATACCTGCCCCTCAACAGTGACCTGTCCCCCAACCACAACCAGTGGGGGAAGTGCCAGACCGAATCCTCGCTAACTGTCACTACCTTATAAAAGTACCACCTACCCCAAAAAAAAAGTACTATACACACACAACCCGCACATATAAAAAAAAGAGAGGAGCTTGCGACGACGTTTCGGTCCGACTTGGACCATTTACAAAGTCACACTAACACACAGGACAGGAAGAAGGGGTATTTATAGGCAGGCAGACAGGGGAGGGCACAAGAAAATGGTGGAGGGGTGATAATGGAGGTAGTAGTGGTAGTGGTGGTAGTAGTAGTAGTGGAGTCACCCCTCCACCACTTTCTTGTGCCCTCCCCTGTCTGCCTGCCTATAAATACCCCTTCTTCCTGTCCTGTGTGTTAGTGTGACTTTGTAAATGGTCCAAGTTGGACCGAAACGTCGTCGTAAGCTTCTCTCTTTTTTATATGTGCGGGTTGTGTGTGTATTGTTCCAGTCACGGTATTGTGCCTTTTTTTGTTATTTAAAGAAGTACTACAGTGAAACCTCAGTTTTCATGATTAATCCGTTCTAAAAAGTCTGACGAAAACCGAATCGTACGAAAACTGAAGCAATATTTCCCATAAGAAATAATGTAAATCCAAGTAATCCGTTCCAGACACCCAAAAATATTAACAAAAATACATTTTATAGAGAATAACTATAGTTTTACATACAGAAAACAATGAGAAATAAATATAAATGACTAATGAAATGGATAAATGAACATTTAACATCACTTTTACTTTTATTGAAGACTCTTGTTGGCATATGGAAGACAGTGAGGAAGGAAGAGAGAGGAGGAGAGGTTATTGTTTGGAAGGGAAATCCCCTTCCATAAGGACTTCAGGTATCAAGGCTCTATCTGGGGGTTACTTCCCTTCTTTGTCTTTTACTGGCACAAGGACAAGCTTGAGAGTCACTGTAACCCTGTCACACAAAAAATCTGTCCAGAGAGGTCTGTTTCTGGCATCTTTAAGATTTGCCTAAAATGGGACAAGGCATTGTCATTGAACATGTTGCAGACACGGCTTGTAACAGCTTTGTTAGGGTGATATTTCTCCACAAAACTTTGCAACTCACTCCACTTTGCACACATGTCCTTAATCACTGAAGAAGGCACATTCTTCCCTCCCTCTTCCTCCTCCTCTGAAGCAATTTTCTCAGCTGTGGTCTGTTGCTGTTCCAGTTGAAGGTCTTGCAGCTCTTTAGTGGTTAGCTCTTCCCTGTGGTCATCCACCAACTCTTCCACATCCTGTATCCAACCCCATGGACTTTCCCAAAGACACAATAGATTCCACAATAGGTATAGGGTTGTCAGGGTCAGCCTCAAACCCTTCAAAATCCTTCTCGAGGACACATTCTTCCCACAATTTACTTTGAGCAGAGTTCACCGTCCTGGAAGTCACTCCCTGCTAAGCCTTATCTATAAAGCTTATGCAGTTGAGGATATTGAAGTGATTCTTCCAGAACTCTCTTAGGGACAATTCAGTGTCTAAGGTCACTTCAAAGCACCTTTGAGACAGTGCTTTGGTGTAGAGCTTTTTGAAGTTTGAAATGATTTGCTGGTCCATGGGCTGGATGAGAGGAGTGGTATTAGGGGGCAAGAACTTCACTGTGATGAAACTAAACTCCTCCAACAATTGGTCTTCCAAGTCTGGAGGATGAACAGGAGCATTGTCCATTACCAGGAGGCACTTGAGTGGCAGTTGATTTTCCAGGAGGTATTTCTTCACACTCGGGCCAAACACTTCATTGACCCACTTTATGAAAATTTGCCTCGTGACCCATGCCTTATTGTTAGCCTTCCACATCACACACAATTTAATCTTGATGACATTTTTTCCTTGAACACTCGGGGATTTTCAGAGTGATACACCAGTAAAGGCTTCACTTTGAAATCCCCACTAGCGTTACCACAGAACAAAATAGTTAGCCTATCCTTCATAGGCTTGTGTCCTGGCAGTGCCTTTTCCTCCTCCGTGATGTAGGTCCTCTTTGGCATTTTCTTCCAAAAGAGACCTGTTTCGTCACAATTGAAGACGTGTTGGGGGAGGAATCCTTCAGCCTCTACATTCTCCTTGAATTCATCAACGAATTCTTCGGCCCCACGTTTGTCCGAACTTGCAGCCATGTCATGCCTTACCACACTGTGTATGCCAGTTCGCTTCTTGAATTTGTCGAACCAGCCTCTGCTGGCCTTTAATTCACTAACAGCAGCACTTGTTCCTGGAATTTTCTTTGCGAGATCTGCATGCAACTGCCTTGCCTTTTCGCAAATTATCGCCTCCAAAACACTATCTCCCGCTAACTGTTTCATTAGTACCTTTACCCCTTTCGCAACATCAGCTACCTTGATTTCTTTTTTCTTCGCCAGGATGGAACTGATCGTTGATGCGGACTTCCTGTACATCCTGGCGAGATTGGCCATGCGTACGCCACTTTCGTACTTTGCTACAAATTCTTTCTTGAATTATACCGTGTTTCTCGCCTTCTTTATCAAAGGACTGGCACTTGGAACTTTCTTTGGCCCCATGGTGGCTTATTTAGCAGTCGCACTCAATAAACAAGCACATAAAACAATGGATTATTACGAAATGTTTCGGATGAGTGTTCCTTCTTTCTTATGTTCTTATGAATGCACAGGGTTATGCTCACTCAATGAGAAACAAAGGCAGACTGAGTCATGAACGCATGGGATGCTTTGTGTGGGCGCTTGAGTGGCCGAGTCATGCGGACACGTTTAGTACGGACCATTTTCAACTACGAAAACCAAGCGGATGTACGAAAACTTGGACAAAATTTTGACAAAAAAAGTAATCGAAAACCGAATCCTACAAAAATTGGGGCATATGGAAACCAAGGTTCCACCGTATTCTCAGAAAAAGTGTGTTGTGTGTGCTAACACCTCAAGGCGACCCCAACATTTAAGGACACACAATTCGTGTGTCAGCAATGTGGGGTGGCACTCTGTATGAATCCATGTTTCATGGAGTATCATACAATTCTGGAGTACTAGAAACATAACTGGGACAAGTAAATATCTTGTACAGTGGTACCCCGACTTACGATGGTCCCCAAACACACCCTTTTATGTAAGTTTATTTTTTTAAATGCTTTTGTAAGTGTAATTTTGGGGGTCTAAAAGGACTAGTCTATTTTACATCATTTCTTATGGAGATAAATTCGTTTGGTAATGGCACTTGAACAGCATTCTGGAATGAAAAAATATCGTAAGTCGGGGTACCACTGTATATACAGTGGACCCCCGAGTATCGTAATTAATCCATTCCAGGAGCTAGTACTTAACACGAAGTTTTCGAAATTCGAACCATTATTTCCCATAAGAAATAATGTAAATACAATTAATCCGTTCCACAAAAAAATATTCACATATAAAATAATTAAAAACAATATATATATATACATTTACTTACCTTTATTGAAGAGTTGCAGGCATCTGGAAGATAGAGTAATGAGTAATGAAGGTTCTCTTGGGCGTTTTCTTCCAAATCAGGCCTGTTTCATCACAATTAAACACTTGTTGGGGGAGGAATTCTTCAGCCTCTACGAAGGGAAATCCCCACTCCCTGCATGCCTGCTACACTCCCTGCATTCCTGCTACACTTCCTGCATGCCTGCTACACTCCCTGCATGCCTGCTACACTCCCTGCATGAATGCTACACTCCCTGCATGAATGCTACACTCCCTGCATGAATGCTACACTCCCTGCATGAATGCTACACTCCCTGCATGAATGCTACACTCCCTGCATGCCTGCTATACTCCCTGCATGCCTGCTACACTCCCTGCATGCCTGCTACACTCCCTGCATGAATGCTACACTCCCTGCATGAATGCTACACTCCCTGCATGAATGCTAAACTCCCTGCATGAATGCTACACTCCCTGCATACCTGCTAAACTCCCTGCATACCTGCTATACTCCCTGCATGAATGCTAACCTCCCTGCATGAATGCTACACTCCCTGCATGAATGCTACACTCCCTGCATGCCTGCTATACTCCCTGCATGCCTGCTACACTCCCTGCATGAATGCTACACTCCCTGCATGAATGCTACACTCCCTGCATGAATGCTAAACTCCCTGCATGCCTGCTACACTCCCTGCATGAATGCTACACTCCCTCGATGAATGCTACCACAGGGGTGCCACTAGGAAGCTTCTTTGGACCCATGGTGACTTTTTTCACAGTGACAATCACTAAAGCACCAAAAAAAACACCAAATGTAGTGTGAATGTTTGAAAGAGCGCGCTAGGTAATGTTCTCTCAATGGTAAACAACGCTTCACTGGCGGCGTCCCGCGCAGGCGCGGAGCAGGCGGACAGGTCTAATACGTTACGAAACACGAGCGGTTTTACGATTCTCGAAGTCGTAAAAAGCTTACGAAACACGATGTTTACGAAGTAAGAACCTTTCGAAACTCGGGGGTCCACTGTAGTTGTAGATAATAGAATGTGATTCAGCCAGGTGTACAATATCACCTATATGTGTGTACATGTGTGTTTGTGACAATATGATTAATACTTTTGTACATAATATTTGTATCTAAACAACAATTGGCTATCAAATCAAAAGATCTACTATAAAACATTATTATCATACCATAAAAACTGAGAAAATTAAAAAAAAAAATAGAAAAAAATATATATATTTGCAACATGTCTGCAAGCGGCAGCGCTTCATGTTGCCGTCAGATGAGTGACAAGCACCGACTTTGCGGCCTTATATCTCTGTAAGTACTGACTCTAACAAAATTTTCTTACGTTACCTTATGTAAAAAAATGTCTTTATTTTTTTTTTCCAAATATTTGGAGCGCTGGGCGAGAGAATGTAGATCTATGTTTGGACAGTTAAGGGGTTAATGTTTTCATTATTATTATTATTATTATCATCATCATCATCATCATCATTACAGTGGACCCTCGCTATTCGAACACTAAAACTCACCCTTTTATGTAAGTTTATTATTGTAAGTGCTTTTATAAGTGTATTTTTGGGGGTCTGAAATGGAATAATCTAATTACATCATTCCTTATGGAAATAAATTCGTTTGGTAACAGCACTTGAACAGCATTCTGGAATAAGGGTGAGTTTTGGAGTGTTCAAATAGCGAGGGTCCACTGTATTATTATTATTGTATTTAAAAAAGGTGCTAAATCTGTTTGGGTCAAACAGCACAGAGTTTTAATAGATCATATATTATTTTACTTAAAATTGTTCCAAACAAATAATTTATTTTATATAGGTGGTAAGTGGCCTGAAACAACGAATTGATAGCTTTCTCACTGCTGAAGATGCGCCGCTACTAGCAGAAGCCAGGACATGGTTTGTGATGAGACTAATTGCTCCACGATATTCTCCCTCCACTCCACGAACACGTTCAGTGTCTTCATCTTCGACAGACACTCCTCTTGTCCGAGGTAAAATTAAATCTTTAACTGTCCACCATGTATATTTCAAGTGATATACAGTATCTGAAATGTCTTAACTATTTTTATCAGAAACATGCAAAGTTTAATCAGCCATTAAATTTTATGACATACAGTGGAACCTCTACTTGCGAGTTTAATCTGTTCCGTGACCTAGCTTGTAACCCAATCTGCTCGTATGCCGAGTCAATTTTCCTGGTTTAAATTAATTGAAATGCCATTAATCCGTTCCAGCAGAATTCTGCTCTCAGGAGGCAGGACAAAATACTTCAATATAATGCTAATATCAATTCTACAGCTTATTTATCTATCACAATTCATCTAATATGACATAATAAACAATCTAAATAACATAGAAACCTGATATATACTCTAGAATAAATAAAATATGTCATTATGTGACAAGTGGTGGCGGCCATTCCCGCTCCCGCTCTGAAAACATCTTCCCATGCTTCCCCTTCTGAGGTTTTATTATAAGAGAAAACGGAGTTTGTGAGGCTCACTTGTTATTATAGTATTATTATTATTATTATAGTATTATTATAGTAGTAGTATTATAATTATAGTATTATTATTATAATTATTATTATAGTATTATTATTATTATAATTATTATAGTATTATTATTATAATTATTATTATTATAGTATATTATATTACGTATTATGCATATTATTATACGTATTATATTATTATTATAATGGGGAAGCGCTAAACCTGTAGGATTATACAGCGCTTGTGGCTGGAGCACAGATACAATTCCCTAGATCAAGAGCCCCTCACCAGCATCAAGGAACCTCCCCTGAGAGGGAAGCTCGCAACCTGAATTTTGGCTCGTATCCAGGAGCAAAAAATCGACCTAGCGACGGCTCGAATCCTGAAAAACTCGCATGGTGGGGCACTCGTAAGCAGAGGTTACACTGTATTTCAGTATACAGTATATACTGTAATAAGTGTATATGTACTTATCATTTTTTAATCTAAGTAAGGAAGTCTAATGCGTTTTTTTTATTTTTTTAACATGTCGGCCATTTCCCATCAAGGCAGGGTAACCCAAAAAGAAAGAAAAATTCAAAAAGAAAGAAAAACCCAAAAAGAAAGAAAAACTTTCATCATCACTCATACATAATCACTGTCTTTGCAGAGTCGCCCAGATACGACAGTTCAGATGTCCCTCCAAACTGCCAATATCCCAAACCCTTCCTTTAAAGTGCAGGCATTGTACTTACCATTTCCAGGACTCAAGTCCGGCTAACCAGTTTCCCTGAATCCCTTCACAAAATATTATCCTGCTCACACTCCAACAGCTCGTCAGGTCCCAAAAACCATTCGTCTCCATTCACTCTTATCTAACATGCTCACACACTCTTGCTGAAAGTCTAATCCCCTCGCCCACAAAACCTCCATTACCCCCTCCCTCCAACCTTTTCGGGGCCGATTCCTACCCCGCCTTCCTTCCCCTACAGAATTATACGCTCTCCAAGTCATTCTACTTTGATCCATTCTCTCTAAATGACCAAACCACCTCAACAATCCCTCTTCAGCCCACTGACTAAGATTTTTAGTAACTCCACACCTCCTCCTAATTTCCACACTACGAATTCTCTGCTGTTAATAATTTTATATCAGCTATGACGAACATTGACTGGCTTAACGAATTGGAAACACACTCAGATATTAATGAATGCATCAAGAACTTTCTTAAAAAAACACATAACCTCTATAACAGACATTGCCCGAAAAAAACTAAACAGATCACAGCTAAGAGACTTAACAATCCCTGGCTAACACCCAGCATCCTTAAATCCATAAATAAGAGGCACCAATATGAAAAACAGTATAGAAGGGGTCTAATAACCAGAGAACAATCCAAACGCTACTCATCAATCCTTACTAGCCTGATAAGAAGGTCCAAAAATTGTATTATGAGAACAGACTCCAGACCGTAAAAGGTGATATGAAAAAGACCTGGAAAACCCTATCTACAATTCTAGGAAATAAAAAGATATCCACGAACAATACCATCAAATTATCAAAAACAGACGAACCCCTACTCTCACCAATTGAGACAGCAAACAGACTTAATGTTTTCTTCTCCACCATAGGAAAGAATCTAGC